>JBBGBA010000223.1:52500-186230 GCA_038088335.1 Mesorhabditis sp. LJ9110 | reverse complement strand
TTGTGCACCAAGTCCCTTTAAAACATTCCCGCGATTTCCAGTCTGAAATTTTCGTTTCCAATTCTACTGTTTCAAATTTTCCCTCAAATCATCAGTTTTCAGGATGGCAGAGCGATCAGCAAAGGGGCGCTTCTTTCCGCCCTACTACAAATATCCAGTGTTCGCGTTCTGCGGCTTCGAGCTGCTGCTGACCGCCTGCATTCTCGCCATCTCAGAAGCTTACTACAAGAAGGGGTCCATCATTTTGCCGATTTCATATGAAATGTTCCAGGTTAGAACCCAGAAATTTCTTTCTCTCTCTCTCTCTCTCTCTCTCTCTCTCTCTCTCGCTCTTTTTCCTCATAAATCGAGATTTGCATATTTCAACGACCCCAATCGGCGGCATTGATCACTCCCCGGAAAGGCTTAAAAAACGCCCGGAAGCCCGGCTTTTCGTCAATCGCTTGATAAGGCCAAGTCGAGTCGCAAGCGCCTTATCAGCATCAGCCTAAGATTTGGAGTTGGAAGGTCAAAAGCCGACGGAAGTTGAAAATTGAGAGTTCAAGCCGAAAGGAAAATATGAAAGAAAATAACTCTAGTTGGTCTTCTCTCTCCCTCGCTCTCTCTCTCTCTCTCTCTCTCTCTCTCTCTCTCCCCTCTCTCTCTCTCTCTCTCTCTCTTCGCTCTCTCTCTCTCTCGCTCCATATTTCTCTCTCCACCTTTAAAATCGCTCTAATCGTTACAGGATACCCTCGACAAGCATGTGCCCGGCTTCACCTGGAACAACGACATGCGCGCCTTATTGGAGTCGGTAGGTCAAAGACTACAAACTACGAAAATCTCGCTTTTCTTTAAATTCTCAAACATCAATATCACTTCAATTCTCTACAGTGCCCCAGCCACCGTAATCCTAGTCCCTTTCCAGTACCGCTTCAAGCTGATGTGCCTGTGGGCCGTCTCGGCTGTCGGGGTCACGATTTCCATGCTCTTCATCATCCCCCAGTTCTTCGACTACAATGACGCGAGGGGGAATCGCAGCCAACTGGTTGGTGTTCCTGACTCTGCTAGCTTGCCCAGCCCAAAACTAGATCTTTAAACGTATTTGTATTTATTTTAGTGCCTCGTCCGGAAAAAAGTCGGCCTGATCCTGACGATAATGATGGCAGTTTTTGTGGTAGTTCTAGGTGGGTTAAAAAATTTTCTTTTAGAAGGCCAGGCCTAAGCCTACGCCTTTGCCCAGGCCTAAGCGGAATCTCCCTCTCCCTCTCTCTCTCTATCCGTCTCTACCGCTCTCTCTCTCTCTCTCTCTCTCTCTCTCTCTCTCTCCCGAAAACACAACTCATTTAGGCATCACCATCATCTGGGCATGGTACGACTGCCGGACGGCCGCCATGCTCTTCCACGAGAAATTTGACGGCTGCGAGAAGGTAGGCTAGCAGAGATTCTTTGCTATGACCAGCCTTTAAAGCGAGTATCACCAAATTTAGGAAGAAATCTACCTCACCAAGCTCGAGGAGCGGCTGCACTGCGTGCTCGACGACGACCGCGAGGTGCCGGCTGTTGAAGTATGCATGCGTTTGCTCTTTTCTGTCTTTTCTAATTGGTGCCCTTGGGAGAGAGAGAGAGAGAGAAAGAAAGAAAGATAGAGACGAGGGCGACAGAAATCTAAGAAACCTCAATTTCAACGAGTACAGCCCTCCAATTCAACCTGGTAGGCTTTACCCCATCCCCATCTTTCCAGCATGAATTTCCGGGTTGTGCACGAACTTCTACAGCATGTTTTTCATGTCGTGATGGCATGAAGGCTATAAAAAATATGTTGTCGTGATTTCTCTGCCCCTTTAAAAGGAAGGGTCAAGGTTTTGCATGGAATACCTGGCGTCTGGTTTAAAGGGAGTGTGTCAGCTGGAAAAAAAACCCTGTCACCATCCCTTTAAAATCAGTGTGGCATGCAAAAGTACTGTAATGTCCGAGTACTGTAGCAAGTCCATGCTTTTTTCAGCGATGCTACTTCCAAGCCAAGGCCTCGTTCCTGAACCCACATTGGATGGACGCCATCCTAGGAGCCTACCTGATCGGCCACGCCCTAATGATCCTCACCCTCCCGCTGCTCAATCGACGTGAGTTCGAGGTTGAGAGGAACTAGGCACTAGGAGAACGAGGTTTTTTAAGAAAGGGCAGGCTAGAAGATATTCTTTAGGGAAAGGCAGGCTAGCAGAGATTCTTTGGGAAAATGCAGGCTAGCAGGGATTCTTTAGGAAAAGGCAGGCTAGCAGAGATTCTTTAGGAAAGGGCAGGCTAGCAGAGATTCTCTAGGAAATCACTATCTAAAATTGATTTTCCAGAACTGCTCCCCGACGACGATGAAGACAGCCTTTACGGAAATGAAGAAAAAGAACATATCGAAGTCTAGTCATCCTATATCCTGCCCCGAATGCCGTATCCCCTACCCTCAATACCGTCACCCACGATAAGAAAACACGGGTCTTTCGACAGTTCCAATTCTGCGATGATATTTCTTGACGATTCCCCCCATGAGATTCCGGCCCTCAGCTCGTTTTTTATACTTTTTCTTTCGAAAACTCAACTTTCCCAGCTCAATTCGAAAAGCTGCTCTATATCCAATTTCCTCAATTTTTAAGATTTCTAAAGGGTTTGTGGAGTCTAATTCCTGACCCTTGCACCGTACACCTATACGGGACTTGCCCCTCATCTTGCTCATTGCCCACATTGTGCTCCTGGTACCGTAATCTCCCCAAAGACTCTGACCCCCGATTGACCATGACGCGCTCCGAATGGAATTCAGGAAATTTCAGAAATTCGCCATTTTCTGCTCCTGTATGCATGGATTGTGAGCGCTGATAAATAGATAATATTAAAAAATTTTGGGAAGATGCAAACAAGGCAAACTAGCAGAATCTATTTGCGGAAAGCGACCAAAAAAAAGCAAGCAGGCAGATATTCTTTGAGAAAACGAGGCAGATTAGGGGAAAATAGCGGAGATTCTTTGCGGAAAAAAGCTAATAAGTAGGCAGACTAGCGAAGATTCTTGGCGGAAAAAGGCCAAACCTAGGGAAAACCAGCAGAGATTCTTGGTGGAACGGCGAAAAATTTCAAGGAGATTCCGTGCTTGACGATGTCTTTTTCTCTCTCTCTCTCTCTCTCTCTCTCTCTCTCTCTCTCTCCCTCTACCTCCCGCTCTCAAAATTTATTATTTTTCAACAATCACAAAATCCGTCCACACCGCATAATGGTCACTCGGCCAATCGTTGTTCTCGCAGTTGGGCTGCCGGCTGATTGGCTCGCTGCCAGCATAGCGCGCCGAACTTAAAATGAATTAAACGCCTAAAGGACCTCTGCTAGCTACCCTAGGGCCAAAAAAGCCCGATTTTTAAGCCTTCCCTACTTATTAGCCTGAATCGGGCCCTGGTAGAAGATGAAATCGATGCGATCTTGCGGTTCGCGAAGTGCGTAATCCCATTCGGAGGATCCTTTCGTGATCGGGGACCAGGTTTTTCCTGAAAAATGCAGAAAAATCACATTATCAGACAGCAAAAGACAACCTACAGACTAGAAACTACAAATAAAAGCTCAAAGTGGTTAAAAGAGTTGTAATTATAGGATTTTATATAAAAAATTCTGAGCTTTTAAAAGTTAAAAAAATTTTTTTAAGGCAATCCAGACGCGAAAAGCAAAGTCTGAATGTTCAAAAAGAATGCAACACAATAAACAAAACTTTATATTACTCTAACCTGGTCGAGTCTTTAGATTTGGGTAAACTTCTCGAAAAGAATCAACAAATTCCGCATCTTCCATCAACTTTGTCACCGGCCACTCCACCACCCAGCCACAGTGTTGGCTCCTTCAAACATTTCAAAAAATTAACTATTTGAGCAAAATCAAGAAATTAAATTTAAAATATTTTGAAAACTACTTGGTCTCGTTGGTCCAATCCAAATGGCTAGGCGAATTGAAATCCCCGGCAACGATTATCGCCTCTTTTTCCGTTTTCTTCAATGAAGCCTGCATGACCGCAGTGTTTAGAAGGCCCTTCACGTCGAATATTCGGCCTTAATTCCCAAAGGTTACTCGCCAGTTCGCGCTAGGTCTAACTGTAACCCTCTTTTGGTCGAAGCGGAAATTCCGTACGTGAGCTAGCACATCTTGTGCAGAATTTTTTGCTGATTCCGAATCCGTTTTCAAAAGTTGCCACCCCTCAGATTAAAAAGTTACAAGCGTTTTTAATACCCAAAATGCCACAAAACGCTTACTTCAAAACGTTCTAAAAATTCCGTAAGATACTTTTGGGAGGAAAGTAAGACATTTACCGGGGTAAAAAAACGTGCTCTTTCGAATGGGCTACCTCACGAACCGGTAGCTCAAAATTTGCAAAAAAGTTTTTTTTGGCGGACCCTTGCCCAAGATGGTCGATTTTCGAAATTTTCGAAATTTCGAGCTACGGGTTTGTGAGATAGCCCATTCGAAAGAGCACGTTTTTTACCCCGGAAAATGGCTTACTCTCCCCAAAAGTAAAGTAAAGCCTAAGCCTAAGCCTAAGCCTAGCCTAAGCCTAAGCTTAAGCCACGCCTACGCCTAAACCGAAGCAAAAAAAACACTTACTGTGCGTCGAATCTCCATATGGCGCCTCCTCGCCCTGCAAAATCACGCTCAAATTGCGCACCATCCGATTGCAGGCCGCGTACGGGCCGTAGGCCCTAAAAATCTAAAAATCCTGCCTTTTAGACACACCTGTAATCAGCGTGCATCGCCCAGGTATGAATGAGAAGCCCGGAAGTGTGCTTGACGAGGGCATAGGTCGCGGACAGCCAACTCGTTGACGTGTCGACAATCTAGAGCTAGGAGTTAGCTATAAAATCATACATTTCTTGCTATTAACTTTTTAATTCTGCATCTTGAAAACACTAAAACCACAAGAATAACTACAAAGTACGAAATATAACAATTGACAGCGTGAAAATCACTGTACGTTCCACACCAGTTTACAAAGAAAAGCGCAATGGAGCGTGGCGTAACCAGTTGTCCGATTTTCCAAATTTTTCATTTTTTTGTTTTCTACAAACCTTTACCTCAAACTTGCTAATAATCGCCGTGTCCATCGCCGAGATAAACGTATATCGCCAAATTGAGCTTTTATTCAGCCCCCTTATAATCGCCTTGGCGGTGGCTTCTGAATGGATTTCCTGAGCCGAAAATTAGCCCTCGACTCGATTTAACCTGCAACGCAACAATGTCCGGATTGATTTCGTTGATATGTTTAGCCAGTTTTGCCAACCCGTCGATCACATTCTTGCCGTCTTGCCAGATATTGACAGTTAGTACGCGAAAGCTGGAGCCCACGTTTTTAGATATAGAAATAAAAAGTCTACCCGATTTCCGCATAAACCAAGCTAAAAAATGCTAGTAAAAATATTAGGCTTGCCATTTAGTGAGGCCATTTGAACCCGGCCCGGATTCACACGCGCCGTGGCCAATTATTTTTAAGCGTTTTTGCGCGCCCGACCCAACCGAGCCGGCCGTTTTATCCATTTGATCAAAACCTGGTAAAAAAACAAGGAAAAACACGGAAGTCGTGCAAAATTGGAAGTGTAAGACTATAATTTAGGGTTATTCCAGTTTGAAAAGGCACATTTTGGAAGTTGGGTGATTTTCTAAAGTTTAGGCTTGCCGTAGATCCTGTTGCTTACCTTTTTATGTTCCTTTTTATCTCCCCTAACCCAACCTAAAGTATTGTTTTTGCTGCCGGGTTTTCTGTTTGTTGTTTTCGAGTGTTGGTCAGCCTCTTGCCTCTTCGTTCGGCCGCTCGCCGGGGCCTTGGATCGATGCAAGCCAGCCAGCCCCAGTCTACAATTGCACAACCTTGCCGTTTCCCTTGCCTCTGCTAGCAAGTTTTTCGAACTGATGCAACATTTGCAGCGCTGTAACTCGTTTACAACCTTAGTTTGAAGTTCAAGAAACTTTTAAAACTTTCAAATGGCTTTTCCGTCTTTGCGACGCCCGTGTTCGCCCGGTTCCTCTGGTTGTTTACCAGTTTCCCAGCTTTTCAAACGTTTTTCTTTAGAATATGGTCAACAAGAACAAGCTGGCCCAGAAATATGGCGGCAAGCCACAAGCAAGCAACAAGATCGTTGTTCCCGAGGTTGAAACTACAGGTTTGTTGTTGTTTTGCGAACTATATTTGAATTTTAGGTAGACGCCTTTGTAACTGCCAAGCACGAATCCATGCGCTAGTGAGAAATTGTCTCGGATGCGGAAAGGTAAATAAAATACAATCTTTTTAAAGTTAAATTTTTAGATCGTTTGCGTGCGAGAAGGCAGTGGCCCGTGCATGATTTGCGGCACGCTGGTTTGTACAGAAGAAGAAAAAGAGGTATCATTTGAGACACGCAATAAGGTATATGGTATTAGATACTTCAACGAAACTCGCGGAAATCGGCTGAGCTTTACAAGAAGTTGACCGGGAAGGAAATGCCGACGGGAGGGATCCATTCTCTGGCTGCGATTGGGCACCAAGTCGAATTGGCAAGGGATTTTCGAGATCGACTTTTGATCGCTGATGCGGATACGTGAGTATTCTCGAGAAAGCTCGATTAGTTACCTTTTCTAGGGAACGAAGGACGCGTGTCAACGACCTCGAATCCGACTACTGCAACATCGATCGAAATCCCTATTTGACAAAAGAGGTAAGCGTTGCTGCCCATTTTTTTTTTGAAGATATATTTTTCAGGAACGTGCCCAAATCGTACAAAGGCGAGACGAATTGAAGCGGATGCGCGAAGAGCAAAAGCGCTCGATGATCCTCAACATCGACCTTGAGAATATGGTCGCTACGCATACGGTATTAGCTTTTAAATTTCTTCAAAAATTACTTTAGGATACCGACAAGCGCGCCACTGATCCGAACTACGACCCCGTGATTCGAACAATATTGGAAAAGTCGGAGACGCGCAGGCAGTTGGCCGAGGTGAACGTGCCGGTGAACGCGCAATGGGAACCGAAGGGCTTCATCCCACAGGTATTGGCAATTTGGTTAAAAAATGGTTTTTTAGTACGCCCAACAATTTGCGCACAAGCCGACCGAAGTGACGGAAGTCAGCGAGCTGTGCTATTTCAACGAAGAGGCCCTGGCAGCCGAGACAGAGCGTGCTGGTTATGCTGTCGCTTTGCCGCAGCCGGCAGCCTCGTACCTGGCGAATGGATTGTTGAAGTAAGTTAATTCATGTGTTTTTTATTGTTCTTTAGATACATTCGCTGGGATGAAGACTTGCTGCTGAAGGGCCCACTCTATGTTTGTGCAAAGACTGATGCGGCCCAACAAGCAGATATCGATGCTTTCAGCAAAAATTTGAAGACTGGTAAGCTCTTCTAGGCTTTTGCTGAAACTACACATTTTAGGTGCCTCGGCTCCTTCGGCATTTCCGACTGGTTGTGTCGTCGGCAAGGCTTACCTAGACGAAGTGATCACGCTGAAGGACTACTCGGATGAGGTAAATTTTTATTTTTCCACCTATTGAAAGTATTCTTTCAGGTTGACAAGAAGCAATTGCCGTTCGGAAGCGGCGACTTTGTGCTCCACTTCTCGCACGTCATCCCGCTCGCCGTCCCGGTGCCCTATCTTCCGCAAAGAAACTTTTTCCAAGTCGAACCCTCATTCCGTGATGTTTTAGCTAAAGTTTTTGTGTGATTTGTTGATTTTCGCTTTTTTTGTTATTATTATGGGCGGGTTCTCGTTTTTGGTCAATAAATGGTGATATCGTTTTGATTGTAGGCTGTTTTGAGCCGTTTGCTGCGACGAATACTTTTGAGTTATTTCTATAGCCTATCGCTACTGCTTGACTTTACGAAATCTCGAAATAATCAGTCGTAACGTATCCGATATTGTTTGCACGTTTCACGATCTCTCTGCCTTTGTTTTTATCAGCTGTACTAAATGACTTTTTCAGAATGGCTGCCATCGATGCTAACGTCCAACTCGCCCACGATCCCTTCCTGGGGATGACCGAGGAAGATGTGAGAACAACTTTCAGTTTTGAAATCAGTTTTTTAGGAAAAATTCTACAAAGGACTAGCCGCGAAAACGCTCGTCGCAGCCGCCACCTATCCAATTACCGCCGTGAAAACTCTAATTCAAGTATTTTTCGTTTTCACAACTTATTCGCTTTGCTCAGCTGGGACATGAACCATTCCCGCTCTCCTCCGGCAAGGCTCTGATCGTCGCCGGACGCAACGCCTACTTCTTGCCCAACGGATTTAGCTATGGTACGCATTTTGTGAATTTGAAACGTATAGTTTAGCTAAACAACTGGCCGAAAAGAAGGGCGTCAGCGTGCTGTGGACCGGGTTGGATTCGGCGCTCGTCAGCTTCGTGGTGGGCGGCACCGTGGGACATGTTGCCAAGAAGGTTAGAGCTTCGTTTCGGATTTGACTTTTCTTTAGCACCTCGACAAGTATTACCCAGAAGTCGGCGGTTCGGCCGATTTTGACGGCAAGGAGGAGAAGGTAACGAAGAAATCCGGCGTTCGATTATCGAGATTTAGTCTCTGAGCGACCACGAGTCATTCCGCCGCATGCTGCGCGCGTGCATTCGTGACTCAACGGTACGAACGGTGGCCGTCATTGTGGCTCGACCCATGACAGGTAACCAATCGAGTGGTTGACTTTAATCATAGTTTTTAGTGGTCTGCGTCCGACAAATCGCCCAACTCATCGGCGGCGAGGCAAAGTACCAAACTGTCTTCCAAGGACTCCGCCTGATCGGCATTGAGGAGGGACCAGGAGGGCTTTTCAGGTAAGATTTAGTTTTTTCGATTTTACTCAAAATATTTTTCCAGTGGCCTCATCCCTCACATTCTCGGCGAGCTGGCCGTCGTCGCCGGCGTCCACTTTGCCACCTACTTTGCCGAGCGCGCCATTGTCCGCTCCGGCCTCTACGAGAAGGCCAACGAGAGCGAGCAGGGCAAGAAGGAGCTCGACGACGTACGCAAGGCCGTCCACTTCATCGTGCCGTTCGCCGTCAACTCGGTCACGTACCCGTACTCCCTCGTCTCGACGGTGATGGCCGTCGCTGGCAGTGGATTGGCCGTTTCATTCTTGCCTTACAGGTATGGCTTTGGAAGGGTGTTTGTATCCATATTTCAGCCCGGCTTTCCCGACCTGGATGAGCGCCTGGGACTACCTGTCGCCGCATGGACTCAAGCGAGGATCGCGTCTTTTCTTGCGCGAACAGGTGTGTCTCTTTTTCTAACGTCTACTGCTTTTCCTGTCTGATCTATCAAGCCTGTCTTTTCAGCAAGGAGCCGTGTCCGTCGGCGTCGACAAGCAGCTCTACGCCACCAACCGCCACTTCGTCTAAACGGTGCGCGCCTCCACGACACCCCGCGATCGACCTGCCAACTACGATCCACCCCCATTTTTGCGACCTATCTAGCCGCCTAGCTAGCCCTCAGTGTGTGTCTCTATCCACCATTGTCGTTTTATCGTTATTGTGACCATAAAACTCTGCATACCACTTCTTTTTTGTGCCGGCATAACCACCTCCTCGCCCCGTGTGACTTTTTTCGGAATTTCCGTCTTCTTTTGTTCAGAGCCTAGCGGCAAGTAAAGTACCCTCTAGCATTTAGTGACGGAATAAATGGTCGACAGAAGAACGGTGCCGAGATGTGCGAAGCCGTGCACGGGATCGAAATTCGGCCAGAATTCAGGAAAATTAAGGCCCTCGTTGATCTCAAAATAATTTTTATCCGGTAGTTGTGTGCGTTGCATCCGAATTTCACTTTTCGAGTACAAAAATTTAACGTTGAACTTAGAAACCTGAGTTTAGGCTACAAGATACAAAGCTTCAAAAGGTCGAAAGATCGACAAGGACCAGGTGAGTTATGGGGGGTTTCGAGACATTAGCTTTTTGTAGTTTTTATAACGTCTGTGGCCCTACTTAAACTTTTGTTGCCTAAGTTGTGAAATGGCCCTCTGCGCACAAAACCGAAGCCAGGACGCTTGTTTTTTAAGCCGGAAGGTCATTTTTGTACCGGGTTCCGGGCCCTATACTAAATATTATTGCTCCAGTAGGTCCATAGAGCGCAACTTGATTTTCAGGTGAAAACGCGTGTTTTCTCTCGCACCGGGGAAAGTGAGGGAAGCGCGCGGAAGAGCAGGAGGATTTGGGTCAGATCCATTTGCCGACCCGGGGCTCAAATGGCTGCTGCTCCTTGCCCCCGCAGGCCAACACAGTTCACCTTCCCCGAGCCTGACAATGGGCACTTTCGTTGGTTCTTGGGGGAGGCTGAGGATGAGGATGAGGTGGGGAAGGAAGACTGGATTTCAGCGTCGAGTCACGAAGTCTTTAGAGGTCTCCGGGGACCGGAACAGCCCGAGTCTCTAGTGCTGCTACCGGTCAGCCGGATGGAATGGGATCGTCGTCCTCCCGGCACGTCACATTAACCAGAGCCTGTTACTTTTGAGGACTGCTGGATTTTCTTGCTTCTGACCTTCTTCCTAAAGGTGTAAACGATGCCGGTATGCCTTATTTTGTCCCAGATTTTCCTGCCGGAACTCCGCTAGCCGGCCTGATTTCGGAGCTAATGGATTTTTTGACGCTCTATCGAATGGCGTTACAGAGATTTTGGAAAAATACGGAAAATGCCGAAAACCGTTACGTCGAAATCTCGCCTAAAACTTGTGTTACCTCCCATAATTTTTGTTATTATTTTGAGCAGCAATTAAACATTTTGGCATACTTTTTTAAGCTCAATTCAACCGCGTTAACACAAAAACTTTCAATGAATGCCGAAAATGTCGAAAACTAGCTTACTAACCGCAGCTTTGAGGGTTATTTTCAATTTTTCTATAGCCATTTTAGAACACGTTATTCTGAAGCTGTAATTAAAATTCTTCGCATATTTTCTGATGCTCTATCAAACAGCTTTTATCAAAATGCCAAAATAACGAAATCTTTGGCCTTAAACCCCCCCCCGCCCCCCGCCGCCGCTAACGAACGAGAACCCTTGTTTTATTACTCTTTCTTCTCTCTGTCGGTCTTTCTCTTTCTCTCTCTCGCTCTCTCCCCCCCATGATCCTCTAAAAATTCCAGCGTCACCGTCATGTCTTGAACGCACCCGCCATGAGAGGTCTGCTTCGCTTGCTGGCGCTTTGGCTGGCCGTACACAGAGGTAGTACTCTCGTAACCGCGCTAGGCTCCTCCATACGCTCCCCTATCTCGAATTTGTAGCATCAACCGAAATCAACTCGTCGTCCGACCTGAACTGTGACTTTTCGACGAATTGTCTGTGGCGAAACGGTACTAACGGGGTTGAGGTTTGTTTTAATTTTTCGGGCACGCTAGCAGCGATCCTTTGAGGAAAAACGCGGGTTTACAGGATTCCGGTGAATTCGCGCCCGGAACTAGCCTCCAGATGGACGACTATCACAAGGTGACGGCGCTGCGGACGGATAGAGGTAGAGTTTTGGGGGTCTAAAGGGACTGGAAAGGCATAGGTCGGCCCTCCCGTCCATTAGGTCTCGACGGCACCCGCTACTACAATGTTTTTCGAGCATGCATTTTGATCGATAGAGAGTTATTTTGAATAATACGTGGCTGGCGAGACCTAGCCGATAGTTAGGGTCTATTTTGGCATTTCCTAGCCTCTTTAAAAATTTTAGAGGGACCGTGACAGCAGAGAAAGCATTCTAGATGATCCCTTCATCTACTCCTCGGCTTTTGGGGGCCGGCAAACGGCGCTTCTCGTCAGCGACGTGGTCAGCTGCCAATTGGGAGGAGCTTCGTTGAAGTATTGGTAAGAAAGAAAATCTTTTTGGCTTTGTCTCGCTCATCCTCTCTCACTCTCTCGCTTTCTCTCTAGCTCTCTCTCGCCCTCTCTTTCTCCATCTTTAGCTTGGTTAAGGAATCTTTTAGGTACTGGAAGACCGGTTCCGATGTGAAGCTGGACATTTGCGTGCGGCAACCACCCGGAAGTCGAGATCCCGCGAACCTGAAGTGGGTTTTAAAATTACGGCGAAGGTACCGTAATCAGCTGTGAATTGGTAGCAAACCGTTCCGATTACAGTACCCAGCTTCAAACCGATAATCTAAATATGATTCATGTTTTTATGAGGTTTAGAAATATCTGGGTCCCGCCGCGATTTTGGTCGCGCTTTATGCTTGTTTCCAGAATTCCAATAAAACATATTTTGCCTTGCAAGGCCCTTGAAAGCACTAAAGAATTTTTTAGATGCTACGATGGCCTCGCTTCCACCCACGCCCAGCAGTGGATCTACCGTAGCGTCGAGTTTCCGCCTATATCCCAGCCATTTGAGGTACGGCGCTTTAAAGGGAGGAAAAAATTACGCCATGTTAATCTTGTAAAATAGCTTCAATCTAGTTGCAAATTGAAAGTGGAAAAGGAAATTCACGAACATTTTTGATGAACATAAACATGAAGAGGAAGCATAGATGATGATGTTTTAAGCATACGCTTAATCCTAAGCCGCAGCCCAAGCCTAAGCCTAAGCCTAAGCCTAAGCCTAAGCCTAAGCCTAAGCCTAACCTCAGCCTAAGACTAAGCCTAAGCATTACGCTTTGTTAATCTACCATAATCGAAACTACGATATTTTTCAGCTCGTCTTCCGCGCCACGTTCACCGCTCCGATGGACATCATCGCGCTGGACGACATCTTCTACGACGCCATCCTTTGCAGTGAGTGTTTTTGGCCTTCTAAAACTACAAACTACATAATCAACTGCAGTTTAAAATTTTGAACTTGCGATTTTTAACCAATTTCTGCCGATTTCTGTGATTTTTTGTTTCTCGAAACCTATGGGTCACGGTTATTAGGGCTCCTTTCGTACACAAAATTATCGGAATTTAGAGAAACGTACTACAAACCACAAAACGTGCTAGCCAAATAACCGTGGCCCATTTTAGGTGAACGGCTCGCTGTCAAGGGCGGCTACCACGCCAGGAAGAATATTTTTACGTCGTCGACTTCGAAAAATGAAGCCTTCCAAGCCCCCACGTCAGATGAAGTGGATCTTGACCAAGAAATCGGCGAATCTCAAGTTTCTTCTCAGCGACAACAACAACAGGGTCATCTTCGCGAGCTTCAAAAGCTCCAGGCCTACTCGGATGAGCCTATGTGGCTTGGCAAGCTTCCCACGCTTAGCGAGCTGAGAAAGGTTCGGAATGAGTCCAGGAAGCTTCGAAAGCTTGAGCCTTCCTCTGACGAGCTTCAGGGGCTTGGCGAGCTTTACGACGCATCTAAAAAGCTTGAGGAGCTTCAGGAATCGATGCCTAGGACTCAAAATTTATCTGATCAGCTTCGCGTGCTTCAAAGCCACCTTCTAAGCCCACTGTATCCGTTTTTGCAAGCCGCCCAAGTCGGCTTGGACGGCCAACGAAGACGTACACGACGTTCCCCTCCAACGATCAGCGTCGAGGGCTGGAAGAAGCTGCGGGAGAGCGGAAATCTTGGGAAACAGACGCTTCTGGTCGTTTCTGAAGACGTACAGGTCGTTGAGCCCGACAACGATATCACTCCCGTTACTATGGG
Organism: Mesorhabditis sp. LJ9110; assembly: GCA_038088335.1. NCBI lineage: Eukaryota > Metazoa > Nematoda > Chromadorea > Rhabditida > Rhabditidae > Mesorhabditis > Mesorhabditis sp. LJ9110. The sequence continues at coordinate 172,691 of JBBGBA010000223.1, read as the reverse complement.
TCCAGAAACGACTTCAGCAAGTTCAGCAGCGACCACTGATGAGGTCACTTCCACTTCTGAAGCTCCAGAAACCCCAAAAAACTGGCTAGACGAGGAGCTGCTCACGACGTCTTCAGAAAGTCCAGTGACTTCTCCCCCAACTACCATGAGCCCCGAGCAGAACATGGCCAACATGGTGGCGCTGCTCAAGGGCGTGGCCCCAGTGCTACCCTACGTCCCGACGCTCGTCCAAACGCTTCAGGCCCTAGACCCCCGGGCACAGGCTCAAGGAGTTCAGGCCCCGCAGGCCTTTGGGGAGAAGCTGCTTGACGGGGTGTCCCCAATAATCCCCATTAATGCGCCGGCGCCCAGCTTGAGCCTGTTGCCCACCCCGGCCTCAACCGTCGACAACTCAGAGTCGCTGATCAAGCTCGCCAAGCAGTTCGGCATTTTTGGCGAGGAGCCAGACGTCGGGCTCCCGGCACAGCCCACATTTTCCCCGGAAATCCCGGTACCCAGGGGTTCGGGTACCGTAGCAGGGTCAGAATTTAGCGATCAGCTCGAGGCGCTTGTTTCCTCGAATCCTGGCATTGGGAAACTGCTAGGGGCCAAGGATACGGTAGCTGGGTCGGCATTTAGCCAGGCGTTTCCGGGGCTCCTCACCACTGCAACGCGGGATACGGCAGCTGGCGTGAAAAATAGTCAATTTCCCGAGAGTTTGCCTACCGTAACTAGGGACACGGTATCTGGAGCGCAAAATAGCCAATTTTCCGGGGCTTTTCCTACGGGGCCCGGGCCGCAAAATAGCCAATTTTCCGGAAGTTTCCCGGATACGATGGGCACAAAACCTGCCCTACCCTCACCAAAAAGCAAGCCCGAAAACAATCTTTTCGGCTTCGAGCGAATTCGCCCCGGGACCACGACCCCGCTGCCAAATTACTCGACCATCTACCCGCCCAAGGTCAACAACATGAAGCAGCTCGAGAAGCAAAACCAGGAAACTGCTGAGGTACTGCAGAATGCAATTGATGAAGAGGGCGTAGATCTCAGCGTTCTTAGTGAGGCGCAACTCGCCCAACTCGCCGAAATCCATCGGAAAATCTTCGCCCACAAATCGGCGACCACCGAGCCGACGCTGGTCGTCTACAAGAAGGTGGGGAAGCCGACGGCTCGGCCTTTACAAGAGCCAAAGCTCGAAAGCAACTTCTTTGAGAACAGCCTAAGCCCGCCAAGCCCGCCAAGCCAAGCTGACCAGGGTGGCGACAACTACGACCAAATCCGAGAGGTCGCTAGGGAGAGAGCGCAAGTGTTTGAAGCCAGGAACCAGGCTTTTGGGCAGAAGTCTCAAGCGGAATCGGGAGGTTCTGGTCAGCGCACTAATGGCCAGAGCACCGCCGAGATGGAGAAGCGTTTCCGGGAGATCGCCTCGAAATTGCCGCCCGATGTGCTTAAGGACTTGAAGATGTTGAAAGTAAGTTTTTCAAGTAAGTAACTTAAAATTTTACCGGGTTTTATTTTTTACCTGTCCTAAAGAATTCCTGCTAGCCCGCCCTTTCGTAAAAAATCTCTACTAGCCTGCCCTTTCCTAAAGAATCTCTGCTAGCCTGCCCTTTCCTAAAGAATCTCTGCTAGCCTGCCCTTTCCTAAAGAATCTCTGCTAGCTGCCGATGTAAATTAAAGCCAAACCCCCATTTCAAGGACATCCCAAACCTGGACGAGCTGGTGCAGGGCCTCGACACGTCGCTGATCACGAAGCCGGGCGGATTCGCCAAGTTGAAGCAACAATTCATCGAACGGCTAATGCGGAGGACGATGGGGTTGCCGATGATGGGGCCACGTCCGCTTCCCCCGCCACAACGACCGATACGGATACCACGGAAACTGCTGAAGGCCATGCTCGCCCGGGCGAGGACGGCTTGAAGCTGGCTTGGAAAATGAAGCCTACATATCGACCCTACCTCGCCATAGCTTATTCTTATCGTTGTCTTAGGAATAAACTGAAAAATATACACGTTAAGCGGGAAAATGCGGTTGAGTGTAAATCAATCTGGTGTAGTGTAGAAAATGCTCAAAAAAAATTTTTTAATTTATAAAAACATCGGTATCGCCTGGTAAGACCTTCAAAAACGTTTTTTCAGCGTTTTTTTAGCTTTTTAACGACGTAAAAACGTGGAAAAGACTGTTAAAAATTCTGGTGACGGACTACCAGATTGAAAAAAACGTTTACTTTTTCCGTTTTTCCGTTTTTCCGTTTTTCCGTTTTTCCGTTTCCCGCCCCTTAGATACATGTTTAGTTGCCTCAAACTCGGGCGGCACCGAGGGCGCTGGCGGTGGGTTTGGCGGCACGACGAATGGGTTTGATACCGTACCCGAGGTCAGGAACACTTTGGAAAAAAGCTATAGTTTTTGATTTTAGCCCCCGCGTGTTCCTGACTTTGGCTCGAGCCTCTTCCAAGCCGATCAGGGGCTGAGGAAATCGACGCTAGCTGCTCCGAGCTTCTCAGAAAGCATCGATCCTCCCGCGCCACCGAGGTGAGCGTCTCTCTCTTGCTCTCGCGCTCTCTCTCTCTCTCTCTCTTTTTCTCTTTCTCTCTCGCTCTGTCTCTCTTTCTCCCAAAAACTCGGCATTCCAGATCGCCATTCGACGAATCTCATTTTGGATATTCCAGGGCCTCCGCGGCCAAGACCGCAGGTAAGCCAAAGTCTAAGCCTAAGCTCCCATGCTTAGGCCTCAGTTTAAGGCCAAGCCTAAGCCTAAGACTAGGCCTAAAGCCAAGCTGGGTCCTAAGCTCAAGCCAACCCAAAACACCCTTTAGCAATCGGCGCCAATGACGCCACGCCTCGCTTGACGGGGCCGAGACTTGGCCCAGCCTACGATCCGAGATGTCCACCAGTAGATTGCACTTTCGACCTGAATGTGAGTGGGAGAGAGAGAGAGAAATCGGATCCTTCCTTTAGATGTTCTGTGACTACGTGAACGCCGTCGTCGACAGTGACCTGCTCGGAGTCCGCGAGGGTGCAAAGGAGTGGCAGCTGGCCCGGGAGAAGGTCGAAAACACTCTGACCGGGATCTCAAAGGACTTGTCTGGAAGTGAGTACACTACGCTTCTATGGACACACAGATCCTAGGGGGAAGCTACATCTGGGCGGGCGGTGTCGACGAGCCGAAGGACATGTTTGTGCTCTCCTCCCGGGCGCCACTGACGCTGCCCGCCGCGTCGCGCCTCGACTTTTTTGTGCATATTGCGGGTGGGGAATTCTGATTTTCTCAATAATCTCTGCTCGTTGCCCCAGGTGTGGCGGGACGGCTGCGCGTCTGCTTCGACAGCCTGCAGCAATGCCCGTTCGAGGTCAGCCACCGGCAGATCGGGGTACACGCGCGGCAGTGGAACAACTTTTTCGTGACCGTACCGGAGGGGTCTCATACGGTAGGCGTCAACGAAGCCTAAGCCTAAGTCTGAAACTGCCTGAGCCTCAACCCAAGCCTAAGGCGAAGCCTAAGCCGAAGCCGGTTCCAGATCCATTTCGTGGCGGACGGTCTTCGGAAGAACTACGTCGTCGGCCTGGACCACATCCAACTCCTCTCCAAGTACGGCCAGTCCGCGCAGCCTTGCTAAAGGGACTTGGAAGGCAAAACCGAACCAAAATCGATTGGCTACACAGTAATAAATTATTATTTGCTATTTTTGGTCAATTGTTGTAGCGTTTTCTAGCTTTAAATGTTTATTTAGCTAAAAGAACACGAACAAAAAAACTGTGCACATATAGGACCTGCAAGAATACGGGAGGGCAAATGCGGAATGTAGCGGAATGAGTCGGAAAATGTTAACAAATAAAAAATATATATGGCGATCAGTTAGGGGAGGCGGGCAAGCAGAGGTTATTTGGGATCCAACTGGGAGATTATTAGTGGGGATACAGGTAACCGAATTAAAAAATAGCAATAAGGAAAATGCATAATATTTCAGCAGACAGTGAAAAGAGAGGGGAAAAATTCATTTTAAAGGGACAGGTTTCTCTAAAAAGCCAGAACAAGCAGATTAGAAGTATCCGCCCCCTTGCCTCGGCGCATAATCATCGGCCTGTATCCGCGGCTGGCTGCCCGGGTTGACCATGATGATCGAGTCGACATTTTGGCAGACGCAGACACCAGGTTCCCCTGGTGGGCCAAGGCCTCCCATCGGACCCTCAGGGCCGGGATAGCCGGGCTCGCCCGGCTCTCCCGGAGTTCCAGGCCATCCACGATCTCCCTGCGATCCGGTGAGGCCGTTGCTGAAGAGTATAGTTGTGTAAATGGATCGTGATCACAATATTTTTGCCTTACATGGTCTCTGCTAGCCTGCCTGAGCTTTTAGATGTATGAAAGGCTCTCAAATGATTTTTGCCGGTTGTCGCGGCGTTGCTAGGAGAAGCTCTCCCGATCTTGCTCGCTCTCTCTCTCTCGCTCTATCTCTCTTGTTCTCTATCTCTTGTTCTCTATCTCTCTCGCTCTCTCTTTCTCTCTATCGATCTTTCTGTGGCGGTATGTCTGTCTCCCCATATGTCGGCCTCTCCTTTTTCACGATTCCCAAAAACTCCCTTCCATGCCAGCTGCATAAATCCGAAAAACTCACTGTCCAGGCAATCCAGGCATTCCGCTTGCTCCAATGGGTCCAGGAGGTCCAGGATCTCCAGGTGGTCCCTCCTTCAGCTCTCCTTCAGGCGTCGGTCCCTTGTCGCCAGGTGCTCCAGGCCCTCCATGATATCCAGGGGGCCCTTGGGGGGGGTTGGCCTGGGCCAACCGGCCCCCTGAAAAAATGGATTTGAGGTGGTTCCTCAAGACTCTCTGTCAGCTGGCCTCGGTCTGGCTCATCTACGATTGCTTAAGACTCAAAGATCTCTGCTAGCCTGCCCTTTCCTAAAGAGTCTCTGCTAGCCTGCCCTTTCCTAAAGAATCTCTGCTAGCCCTCACCTTAATCCCAGGTGGGCCCTTGGGGCATGGTCTGCAAGGCGGCGGCTCTCGCTGGCCCATAACTGGACAGGTCTGGTTCGGCGTTGTGCCGGGGATTCCCGGCTTTCCGGCTCCTCCCGGGTTTCCGGGCTTTCCGGGTTTTCCGGAGGGTCCACGCGGTCCCGGCGGTCCCGGGATGCAGCAGCCTGAAATGGGGAAAATCGAATCTATCTTCCACTCTCTCTCTCTCTCTCACTGTCTGTCTCTCCCTGCTTTTCGCTCTTTTTCTCTCTTTGTCTCTCTCTCTCTCTCTCTCTCTCTCTCTCTGTCTCTCTCTCACCTGGGCACTCGGTTTCCAGCGGCGTTCCGGTCACCTCATCACCATACGACCGGATTGCCTTCCGCCTCAACATCGCACCGAAACCCATCGCTCGCCGCTTTTCCCTCGTTCCGTTAACTGTCATCTTTCCGTACTCCAACTCGGCCAGGGCTTCTTCGTTGGATTGCTGCAAAAAATCGACTCCTTAAAGGCCGGTGAAAGGCAAAACTCGACCCTCAGAGGCACGGAAATACAATTTTTCAGCAAAATTTCTCACCTCGCAAAACGCCATCTCGGCCTCGACGTACTCGATCGTACTCTGGACGTGGTTGTACATGGCGGGCAGGGTGAGGCAGATAATGAGGAGGGAGATTGCACTGAAAAGGCATTTGCTAGCTGGATTGAGTCTAACCCAAAGCCTAAGCTTAAGTGAAGCCTAAGCCTAAGCCTAAGTCCAAGCCTAAGCCTAAGCCTAAGCCTAAGCCTAAGCCTAAGCCTAAGCTCCCCCACTCACCTAAAAGCAATCTGTGCTACGGTAATGCAGCGGAAGATCCGCTGCTGGGTCGCGCTCGAATCCGGGCACTTCGCCGACGCCATGTCGCTGAAAAGATTGATTTTTAGCGGCTTCCGGATCAGCTAAAGTAATCCAAAGCCGAAGCCTATCCCAGGCCCCTACCTGCGCTTTATCGCCAGAAAATGGCCAGAGCCCGGGGAAGCTCCTCACCGAGACGGCGTCCTCGCACAACGAGTAGGTGCCCTGAAAATTTGGATTGCATCAAAGTCGTGTGCAAGCTTGTTTTAAAGGAGTCAGCAAGCTACAAATCCACAGAACCAGTCCAAAAAACCAGATTTTTGTTATTTTTAAGAAGGAAAAAATGACGATGTTTCGATGCAGCATTCACGAATTTGGCGATGAGTTTGAACGTCAGATTGATTTGAATGGGTCCGGAACGGCATAAAAGCATAGTTTTTCGCAAAAAAAATCGAAAAGAATAGTATTCACACTTCTAAGGGTCGAACAAACCAAAAATCAGCTTCTAAAGGGAGCGCGACAGCTCAAAAAAGGGCGCTTTACATAATAAGGCGTGAATAGTACCTCAGCTGGGCCAAAAAATATCTAAAATTCTAGATGTAACTCAAAATAAAGCTTCTAAGGCTTAACTATCAACCAATCAATCAATAAGTACCTCCATCTTTTTATAAAAAATGCAAAAATGATTTATCCGGCCCGGGGAAAGAGACCGTAAGGGTTGATGGGGGGCAAAAGGGGTCGGCTGGGGTTGATTAGAGGAAACTGGGATTGTGGGTCAACGGCGAGAAAGTTCCGCCACGATCCCCTTAACGAGAGAGAGAGAGAGAGAGAGAGAGAGATCCGCAGGAATATCAGTGCTACCGGGCACAGCCAATCACGAAATATGCACTGGAGCTGGCGTAGCTGATCGCTCGCTCTCCCTCACTCTCTCTCTCTCTCTCTCTCTCTCTCTCTCTCTCTCCTTGGAAGCCTCAAATCTTTGCCCACCTTCTTTTCGCGCCTAAAACGTAGAAGTGGGCTGAAGAGACGGCGGAAAGCGCGTACGAAAATCGACCGTTTCTTGGGGTCGACGATGCTGAAAATCAACGTTTCCTGTCACGCTGCCTTTAGAACGAGTTTTTGGGGCTTTTGACCGAAACATCATAATGTGGATTAAAATTAGAGTGACTTCCACGTCCCTTTAGGTACTGGAGTTGCGTGAGGGCGACTGGTAGCGATTCTTTCACAGTGTGTTAGATTAAATTTTTCTTCCCGTCTTTGAAAGCGTAAAAAGCGAAAATAACAAGCAGGAATTTCCTAAGGAAGCCAAAAAATGCCCAAAGAATGCTTCAACAACACTCACTTTCCGTTCTCGTCCAACTGGGCGGGCTCCGATGCCTTCGGTTTCTTCTTGTTCAACTTCTGCTCCTTCTCCGCGCGGCGCTTCTTAACCGATTTGACGGTCCGCTTGGCGGGCACTGGCTCGTCGCCCACCTCCTCGAAGACCTCGGGCTCGCGGCTGGCGGCGCTGGTTGGCTCCTAAAGGGGAGGTTTCAAGGGCTTGTGGAGGTTACCTCACGCCTAAGCTTAAGCAGCCTAAGCAGCCTAAGCCTAAGCCCATACCTAAACCTAAGCCTAAGCCTAAGCCCAAGCCTGACATAAGCCTGAACCTAAGCATAAGTTAAAATCTAAGCCTATGCCTAAGCCTAAGCCTAAACCTAGTGGTTTTAAAGGGAATGTAAGTAAAAATCCACAAAATAGAGATGACAACCGGGCAGGCTAGCAGAGATTTTTTGAGCAAGAGCTTCATAAAATCAATTACCTGTTCTAACTGGTTCATACCCCCGCGGGGAGCACGTATTAGCAAATTAGCGACGGCGGTCGTGATTCTAAGACGAATTGAGAGGTTGGTGCTTCAGAGGGTGTGCGGATAGGATGGGAATGGTGCGCGACTTGTCTCTCTGCCTCCCTCTCTCTCTCTCTCTCTCTCTCCCCTCTCTCTCGGCCACCACGACAAGGTCACCGGCACCAATATGGAATAGATATCATCTCCCGCTATCTGCATGTCAGTCTGCCCAACCAGCCGGTATATATGTACCCTATCCGATCGGCTGAACACTTTAAAGGTACCGGGAAGGCAAAATGTTCTGATGTGTTCTGTCGCCATCCCTTTAAAGACAAAAAATCTCGGTATAAAAAACCGCTTAAAAGTGTGTGTTTTTTATGTCACTGTCTCTTTAAGGCTTTTTTAACCTATCGCGAAGCCAGAAAAAAACGCTTCGAAAAGAATTGGAAGGGGCACGAAAGGCAAAAACTAGCAAATATGGTTCAAATACAATTCTGTCTCGCTCGCTAACTCTCTCCCTCTCTCACTCTGTGTCTATCTCACTCTCTCGTTCAGTCATTCTCCCTTTCTCCCTCTCCTCTCCAATTTTTCTGTCACACTCCCTTTAAACCCTCATTTTTCCTTGCCCCATCGAAAAACTGGAAAAATCGACGATCCCAGATTCCAGACAAAAAAACTATCGATGCCGACCTCTTCCAGAGTACACCCCCGGAATGTGCACTTCCCTGAGCATCATCCGCTTCCGGGGAGCCGCCGGACTGGGTTACGGTAATCGAGAAACTGGGCGGAACCCGCTTTACGACCCTCTCGAAAGTTGCGAATGGCCTATTTATTCTTGGCTGAGGCGGACTAATCATTCACTTTCCCTTTAGAATGGCTAGCGGTTCGGGGGTTGAACCGCTGAACCGCCGATTGATGGAAGGGGGTTCGAGAGGGTCGGGAAATTAGGGCACGGATCTTTGCAGCTATGTATCTCTTTCGGTCTCTATTTTTCTCTCTCTTTCTCTCTCTGTCTCTCCCTATTTATTTCTCGTTATTACGTTTTCTCGTTCTAGCCCTCTCGCCCTCCATCTCTCCTGCACTCACTCTCACGCTTCTCACTCGCACCTCTATTTCTCTCTCCGCTCTCTTTCTCTCTTGCTGTCTCCGTAGACCTATAGCATTCTCTCTTCTTCTCGCTCTCACCCCCCCCCTGTCTCTCTCTCGCTTTTTCTGGTTCTCTCGCTCAGATGAATATTACACATTTATTAATTATCACTATAAATCCAAATCACAATATTAATTATCACAAAAAATTTGGCACAAATGTTGAGGCATGCGGGATACGGTGGAATGCTGGGATGAGGAGGGAAAGACAAAAAGCTTCCTTAAAAATTAAATTAATTTAAATTACAACACTTTCCATTTCTATACACGTATTTCTCAAGGGTGGGCGGAAGGGCTGGCGAATAAATTAACGAATCGTGAACTGAAATTCAGAAAATCGGGGATATCGAAAAATTCAGAGCGATTTGCGGATTTATTGACGGTGGACGAGCTTTCTCCTCTTGCGGAGACGGCGCTTCCGCTTCCGCAAGGTCATGTATTCCGGGGCGGCCACGTGGGCCGGGGCCTCATTTGCATAGCCGGATGGGGAGGAGTCGGTGGGGGAGGCGGATGGGGAGGAGGCTAAAACCAATGGTGTAATCTGGGTAATTCCGCAAGAATCTCTGCTAGCCTGCCCTTTCCTAAAGAGTCTCTGCTAGCCTGCCCTTTCCTAAAGAGTTTCTGCTAGGCTGCCCATTACCCTGCAGTGATCCAAAAATCCCTGCTAGCCTGTCCCGACCTACCAGCTGTACGAGTTCCCAAAAAATCTCTGCTAGCCCTCCAACACCTACCTCCACTTCCGCCGTATCCTGCGTCACTGACAACCGGCTCCTTCTGGGCGGGTTGATGTCCGTTGACGTCATTCATGACGACTTCCGTATCTTGGCACACGCACGTACCGGGCGTACCGGTCGGGCCGGCTTCACCCTGAAAAATGGGATTTATAAATGGTCTTTGCCAGCCTGCCCTTTCCTAAAGAATCTTTGCTAGCCTGCCTTTTCCCTAAGAAATCGCTGCCACCTACCCTCGGTCCAATCGGTCCAGCAGGTCCAACAGGTCCAGGAGCTCCGGGGGGTCCTGGCCATCCCTTTTCACCTGGTGCTCCAGGGTATCCATCCTCTCCAGCACTTCCGGGGTGCCCAGGTGGGCCCCAGGGTCCTGGGTCTCCAGCCTCTCCAGGTGGCCCCGGAATGACGTGAGCCTGAAAAGTCGGGTTTAGCTATTTCGATGAGTTTGGGAGATCAAAGAGCCCGGCAAGGCAAAACTGCGATGGATTCAGCCGTCTATGACATTTTAAAGGGGCTGGAAAGCTAAAAAAATCGAAGTTTTCCGTCCACTAGGCCTCGACGACTACGTGTTGCTCTAGATGCCGCTAGCTCATCAGTTTCTCTTGTAAGTGAGCGAACCTAGACCCAACATTGCACTCCAAATGACGTCTCAAAAAAAAGTGAATGCGTCTTTGTGAGGCTGTCGAGACCTAGTCGGTAGCTGGGGTCGATTCTTACGCTTTCAGGCTCCTTTAAAGGGACCGGGAAGACAAAAGACGGCCCGGAAATTTTGATTCGACTGAAAACTGAACACTTCGTTCTCTACTTCCCTTTAGGCCTCAAACACCAAAAAAAATCAAGCACCTCCGGGGTCCTGCCAAGATTTCCGGGTGGTCCAATGGGTCCAGGGACTCCAGCCGGGCCAGGCGGTCCAGCTTCTCCCATCTTTCCGGGCATACCATCAGCCCCGGGTCGGCCTCCGATTCCGGGGTCTCCCGGATCTCCTGGGAATCCGGGGTGGCCGGGCACACCTCGAGCGCCTGAAAATCGATCGGTATAATCTGTATCCATCCCTTTAAAGGTCCATGAAAACCGGAAACGAACCCTGGGGGCAGGGAAGGCATGGCGGCGGCTCGAAGACGCGCTCCGGGATGCAGCTGGCATTGGGGGTAGTGCCGGGACGTCCGGGAGCCCCATCGGGACCTGGGGCTCCGTGCATACCCGGGAGTCCAGAATCTCCGGTAGGTCCGCGCTCCCCGGGGGTGCAGCAGGCTGAAAAAGGTGCGCGTGTGAGTTTGAGAGCGATTTAGGAAAACTCCGGGCAAGGCAATCTAGCAGTGATTCCTTGGGAAGGCTGTCTGGAGAGGGAACCTAGCGGAGGCTCATGAGGAATGCTGATTCGAGGGGCAAACTAGCAAATCTCATTGAGGAATTCTGACGCAGAAAAAATTGACAAAATTCTTATGAAAAAAATTTTTGGGGACCGTCTGCGATCGAAAGCGAGCAAGAGAAAAAGACAGAGATAGAGAAAACAGAAAAAGAGAGAGCGAGAGCGAGTAAGAGAGAACCAAAGAGAGAGAGAGAGAGAGAGAGAGAGAGAGAGAGAGAGAGAGAGGGAGAGAGATCGAAAGAGAGAGAGAGAGAGAGAGAGAGAGAGAGAGAGCGCGCGCGCGCAAAAAAAAGAGCGAGAGATAATACACCAACCTGGACACTCCTGGAATTGCGGCGTGTCGGCGGCCAGCATCGACGGGTTGTAGTGCTGTCCGTAGTTCGCACGACGGGTTCTAAAAGATTTCAGATTCTATGTATTGTATTTTATTAAACGCTACTCTGACTATAGATACAAACTACAACTTTTTACATTGCCTACAGCACCTACCGGTTCTTCGTCAGGTCCAAAAACCGGTCCCGCAGCGACCCCATCTCCGTCTCCAGGTCAATGGCGGCATTCTGGAAAGCAAATAGCTGTTTCAGTATTCTCAAAGGATCGCTGCTAGCTTGCCCCCAAATCCACCCTTTCCCAACGAATCACTGCTAGCCCACCTCACAGTACGCAAAGTCTTGCGTCGAAAACCGGGCCGTGTTGGCGACAAAGTTGAACAACGACGGGAGGGTTACGCAGATCGTTAGGAGGGAGACGATCGACAGGATGGAGGAGATCTGAAAGATTGAATTAAATAAGGTTGAGTAGACGCCTAGACTAAGCTTAAGTCTAAGTTAAGCCTAAGCATATTATTTTTTCTTATTCTAAGCTAAAAGTGTAAGCCAACACCTAAGCACAAGTCCAAGCCTAAGCCTAAGCCTAACCTAAGCCTAAGCCTAAGCCTAAGCCAAGCCTAAGCCTAACTGACCGTGATGATGTACTTGTAGGCATGTTCCCGATTCGGGTCCAGCACATCGAAGGGGCCGGCTTTTGGCCCGCCCGTCGATATCCGCATTCTGGTGTTAGGGGGCCGGCCGGCCGGGGGGATGGGACCAAGCTGAAAAAGCGACTTCACAGCATCCCAAACAATTCAAGGCAAAAACGTGATGATGGATCAGTTTCATAAATGCCAATGAATTACGCGTAAAAACAACCGAATGTTTTCCGGTGCGCACGCTGAAAATGGGAGCACTCCAGATATTGGGGGCTCTGTTCCTAAGCCTAAGACTAAGCCTAATCCCAAGCCGAATCACAAGCCTAAGCCTAAGCCTTCGAGTTTTGACAATTTAAGCCTAAGCTTAAGCTCAAGCCCCCGTCTAAGCCTAACGCTTAGCCTAAGCTTACGCCTATGCATAGGCGAAAACCGAAGCCTAAACCTAGGCCTACGCCTAAACCTAAGTCTAAGCCTAAGCTTTAGTTGAAGCCTAAACCTAAGCCTTCGAGTTTTGACAATCTACAAGGCCCTAGACCCAGCAGAGACTTGAGGAAAAACCTAAAGACCGGATGGCAGAACAGCGCAACCGGGACCATTTTTAAGGGGGCCGGACAGCAAGAATACCGTCAGTAGCGCGCGGGAAAAGCTGAACTGTTTTAGGCGGCGATCGAGGAAGGGTAAGAATGAAGCACAACAAAGCAGGGCTAAAGGACCTTGAAAACACAGATTTTTGTTGAAAAAATAGGAAAGTTTTTTAGGCATGCGGATCCGGCGTTTTGAGTCCAAATTAAATACACGAAATTTTGAGAACTTGCAGAATCAAAAACGCTACAAAAAAACCGCGGACTTCCCCCATACGAGGCCCAGTTTGCACGATTCTGAGGCCCAAAGTCGTCGGCCCTCTGTGCCCCTTTGAAAGAAAATCGAACAACACCCGGAAGCCACATTAATAAAGCGAAAGCATGTAACAATTTTTCAGCCACCGAAGCCGGTCCAAAAAAAACTAGGCGGGTGGAGTTCATAAAAGAAAAGGGTAAAGGCAGGGGGAGGCTGATAGGGGCGCAGAATCAGTGGCGGGTGATCGGGTCGAAGAGGGGAAATTGGGTCAACGAAGGGGAAATCGGAGGATGGAGGGAATGGAAGACAGGCTATCACGGGGGATATACGGGAATGTGACTACGCAGGAAGACTATTGACGGGGTGGAATTTGTCTAGTTATGGAACCAATTGGGGGACTGGGAGTTAAAGGGAATGGCGAAAAAATTTCTGCGTCTCTGCTAAGAATCTAGGCTAGTTAGCGCTTTCCTAACGAATCTCTGCTAGCCTTCCCTTTCCTAAAGAATCTCTGCTAGCCTGCCCTTTCCTAACGAATCTCTGCTAGCCTTCCCTTTCCTAAAGAATCTCTGCTAGCCTGCCCTTTCCTAACGAATCTCTGCTAGCCTGTCCATCCAAAACCAGTTCCAACCCTGGTTACGGAAGTCCGACCGCATAAAAATATAATTTCACCTTGATACCGTACCCCTCTCTTCGTATCATCCCGGGAGTGCGACTCCCATTCCTCAGGCACGATCCGTTTCCAAACTATCAGCAGTCCGCGCGAGCCAAATTTGGGTCAATCATCCAACGGGCCGCCGGGGTGAGAGAGAGGAAGAGATAGAGAGAAGAGAGAGAGCGAGAGAGAGAGATAGCAAGCGCGCGCACCGTACGCCCGGTGCCGCCCCGCGGATAGCAGAACCTTTGCGCGCGCGGGAATTTTCCAGAAATCACGAGCAAAGAGGGCACGAGAGATAGCAACACTAATCGGCGGCTGGCTATGGTTTCGCCGAGGGATTGCTGGAACCTTAAAAGACAACGCCTAACAACACCTAACTAAACTTGTGGGCAAGTTTGCACCCCGGAATCAGCGTTTCAAGGCGGTTCGAATGAGTCTGGAACGAAATTATGACGAGCTCGACCGGCTGAAGCGAATTTTCGAAAAAACTGATATCCCCCTTTGCTCCAAAACAACAAAAAATGACATTTCGAAAAATCCTAACACCGACACCAGGCCCTCCCAAGATTTGTACTAACAAGGAGTGTCGTTTTGGTGTCATCGGCAAAACGATTCGAGACCCAGCTCATTCGATAGAGAATTGAATTCTGAACCAGACTGTGTTGTTCATTTTTGCGGAATGGCTGTCCCTGATTTTATAGAATTAAAAAACTGCCGGCGACCCCATACATTGGTGCTTGGGGAGTGAGTTGTTAAGGTTTCGCGCTTTGGTTTTTTAATTCTATAAAATCAGGGACAACCATTCCGCAAAAATGAACAACACAGTCTAGTTCAGAATTCCATTCTCTATCGAATGAGCTGGGTCTCGAATCGTTTTGCCGATGACACCAATAGGACACTCCTTGTAAGAGTTTTTCGGTACCATTTTTGATGCTCTTTCAGATGCATAAGTCAAAACGATTTGGCAAGGGTGATTTCTCGCTTAATCAACCTTGGAAGGTACGACCGATAACGGGGCTGTCGCGTGTCTGGATTTGGATGAAACTGCAGGACTATTTTTTCAAATTTCCTAGGTTCTTGGGAGATGAATTTGCTAAATCTTTTGTTTTCTCTCTGCCTCTCTCTCTCTATCTCTCCCTATCTCTCTCGCTCTCGCTCCAAGAAGTCGAGGGTAGCAGAGTGCCGTCTAAACAAATTGCGGTCGTCATGGAGCCCCGCGGCAAATTTTTCTGTTGTGGGCCCTCGGCTGGGTGTGTGTGTGATAAAATATTGGGGGCCCAAGAACAAAGGAGGAGGCATCATTTTACGAATCGGGCGGCATCGCGCGGAACACCCTTTCCCGGAAATACCTTCCGGCTTTTACTGCCGTTTTTTTGGAAGTGGTATCGATTGTAGTTTGCGGTCAGAATTAAAGTCGGCTTAGCGCGCTGGCAAGCCTACTTGTTTTAGACTTGGGCTTAGGCGTAGGCGTCGGCTTAGTGGCTTAAGTTTAGGCATCAGGCTTAAGTTAAGGCTTGGGCTTATGCTTCGGCTTGAGCTTAGGCTTAGCCTTCGCTTAGAAGCTTCTGCTTCAGTTTCCTAACCGATTTCAGCTGAACGTACAGTTAGGCTTTGGCTTGAGCTTCGTGAACGTGATCCTGATCGCCGTGGGAGCTTGGCAGGAGCCTAAGTTCTGGTTGGAGCCCGAGCCATAGCTGGCATCATATCTGCATCCGTTTTTTTTTGTATTTTTTTACTATATTTTGGCTCGTTCGAAGGGCCAATTTTTGCAGCTCCACTTTTTGCACCTTTTCTCTCTCCATTCCAGATCTATGCAACTTGCGCCAATCCCGCTAACCCCCTAATTCCATCCCATTCCTCCGCACATTTCAGGTAAACCTAATTGGCAGCGGTCTCACCCCCTGGCGACACACCAAACTAATGGCCATTTCTCGCGCCGCGGGTCTCCCCATTAACTACAAAACCGTGCGAGGAGCCTGGCGGAAAAACAGACTCACATACGTTTCCAGTCTATACTAACATTGAATGGCACTTTTTGGATTACGTCTTGCTCGCTCCCTCTTACTCACTCTCTCTCGCTCTCTCTCTCTCTCTGTTCGCTCTTTCAATGTTTCGCGCGCTCTCTCTCGCTCTCTCTCTAGCTATGTCTCTCTCTCACTCACTCTCTCTCGGTTGCGCGTTGTCGTCGCATCCTGTAAATTTTCAGGGCAATGGACCGGCCGATGTCGAAGTCGAGGCTGCCGATTATGACGAATTCACCGATCGCTGTCAGGCGGCAGGTAGACTAGCTAGGCCACTCCGCCTTTCAAGGGGACAACAAGCGGCAGAATCGACCCAAGCCGACGTCTAGGTCTCGACAGATACGCCATATTTCAAACGACGCATACGGAAACCATTGATGCCTTTAGGCGAACGATTTACAACCAAAATTAGGATAATTCAGGGGTCATTTGGAGTAGCGCGTGATTGTGGAGGCCTAGAGGAGGAAAATGGTTGATCCCGGGGCTTTCCAGTGCTTAAAAAAGCGTACAATGGGGGTTAGGCTTAGGCTTAAGCTTAGGCTTATGCTTAAGCTTAGGCTTAGGCTTAGCTTCGTTCGCTTTAATTTTTTGTCTTCTGATTATTGGCCGCTCCCCGTTCTGCCCGGGTTCCCCCCGTAAATGGGGTAACGTCGCGTAATCGGCGGCTCGACCACCCGATTCATAAAAGACAATAGAAGGCGCTCCACACCGTCCGATTGCGCACGAAAATCAAAAGAAATTTTGTCGCGCTGGATAATCCGCTAGGTGTCAGGGGGTATAGGTGATCGTAACGACCTCAATTTTGAGAGCTGGCGCTGATCAGCTCTCAAAATTGTCGTTGTTTTGCGGATTTGATCCAGAAATGTTGATCTTTGGGTTTGAAACGATGGGCTAGCAGAGATTCTTTAGGAAAGCTTGCGAAATCAAAATGTAGCAGAAATTTTTGATGCAATAGCAGCGTTTCGTTAGAAGATGCTAGAAAGTGGCAAGCTAGTGGAGATTCTTGAGGAAAATGGATGTAGAGCAGGCTAGCAGAGATTTTTTAAAGATATGGAAGAAATCTGCGGAACGGATTTCCCCAAAGATCTCTGCTAGCTAGCGTTTCTCTCCCTCTTCTCTCTCTCTCTCTCTCTCTCTCTCTCTCTCTCTCTCTCTCTCTTTGCCTCCTCCAAAAGGATCGTACCCACCGGTGCCCCTTGTTTTTTGTAGTTTGTCCAGCGGCTACCTGCTCTCTGAAATCCGCGGCTAATTAGGGCCGGCTTTAGTTTTTCCGCAGCGTTCCTCCTAACGGCCCGAATCGTAAAGTGGTGCCTTTTGTTTGAATCGGCTAATGAGCCGGGGCAAGCTAGCTGAGATCATTTTGGCTTAGAATTAGGCTTAGAATCCGGCTTAGGCTTTTTTAGACCTAGCTTAGCTTGGACTTTATTTGCCGGCGAACTTTGGTGGCTTATTCCTGATTAGTTCTGCGCGCTACGCACGGCGCTAATTTAGCAATTTCGTGGAAGCGAAAAAATTGGGGCTGGAACTTGCATCGACGCATAGTGTTTTGATCCCGGCTCCAGGGGGGGGGGGAGAGGGTTAGAAATTCAGGGAAGATGATTTCTGTAGTCTGGAATTATGGAAATATGATCTCCGCTAGCCTGACCTTTCCTAAAGAATCTCTGCTAGCCTGCCTCCCTGTCCTAAAGAATCTCTGCTAGCCTGCCCTTTCCTAAAAAATCTCTGCTAGCCTGCCCTCCCGATTTACACCACGTAATCGACCACGTAATTGATGAATCTCTTGGAATCCCCAGGGAGAATTCCGAAGCGGATTCCAGAAAAAGTGAGTAACCCCCGGCCTCCCGATTTTCCCACCACCCCTTTGATTGCGGCATGGTACGATTCGGGCCCGACTGCTTTTTCCCAGGCTTCTGTGGGGTGATTAATTCGAAAATTCTTTTTCTGAACCCTCAGAATTTTTTAGAAAACTAAAAATAATTTTCGGTCTTTGGAAGCAGCGTTTTAGATTTTTAAAATTTCAGCTCTCAAAATCCACGCAGCGAACGGCGCCTATCGTCAACCCCGAGCCGCTGAAGAAGAACAACAACGTTTTGGAGATGGACAAGGTGAGGAGAGGGAGAGGGTGAGAGAGAGTAAGAATGAGAGAGAGAGGGATAGAGAGAGAGAGTGGGAGAGAGACGCGACAGTTTTTCAGGGACGCGAAAACGAGGAGCTCGTCTGCATCGGGCGCGCCAAGCCGCTGATTCGCGAGTCGTCGAGGGATAAGGTGAGTGACGGGGCGTAGCTGCCTAACGTACCTACTCTGCCGTACCTTACCAGTCCGTACGGTATGCACTTTAGCCAGCGTTAGCGTACCGTTTTTTCGGCGTCGTATCGTGTCGTACTACAGTACAGCACCACACTCCCGCATATTTTACCTTACTCTCACGTACCTTATCTTACCATGGCATACCGTTCCGTACTCCGGCGTAATGTCGTAACGCGTAGCTTTTCGTACATTCCCGTACTGTGCCGGTCTCTGGCGTACTGCTTTTTACTCTCGCGTACTTTTCCTTGTCGGCGTACTATACCGTACTCTCGCGTATTGAGCTCTATGCTTGCGTACTGCCCCGTACTTTTGCATACTGTTCCATACTCTGGCCGACTGTGCCGTACCCTCGCGTACTTTCTCGTGCTCTCGCGTACGGGTCCGTATGCTGGCGGTGCGCTGCGTCATGCGTAAAATCACGAAAAATTTCGTTAAATCGAGAATTATAGGTCCTACAGCCCTCCCGAAACATCGACAAGCAACCCTCAATCGATCAGGTTCATCTACCAGCGCTTCAGGTGTGGCTTTTGCCTTTAACGACCCTTTAAATCCATTTTCATCGTTAGATTCACCTGGTTTAGAGTCGACCCCAATCGGATCGGGAAAGCCCGGCTTCGACGGATCGCCAAGACCCTCCACGTCGACTTGGCGGGACGCGGATCGTCAGCGGGAAGTTGAGACGAGAAGCCATGGCGCTGAAGCAGGAACCATCGATGGAGAGAGGTTAGGCAACGGCTGAGGCTTAGGCTTCGGCGTACGCTTAGGCTTAGCTTAGGCTTAGCTTGCGGTTCGGCTTAGGCTTAGGCGTAGGCCTAGGCTTACGCTTCATTCCTTTAGTACTCGAATCCGAACAAACCTCGCGCTCCGAGACGCCTGACTTCAACTCCCTCCACGTCAACGTGCATTCGACTGGGTCGGAGCGTAGGTTACGAAAACGCCACGAAAATTCCATTTCAGTCCGAATGACGGGCAACCCGAGCCGGATACGGAATGTTGGTAGCCACCTGCTTCAGCGCGTCATCCGACTGCAGGGCGAATTGGCGAGGAAGGAGCAGGAGATATGGTAAAGCATCCCTGCTAGTCTGCCCTTTCCTAAAGATTCGCTGCCAGCCTGCCGCCAACAAAAGCTTTTTCTAGGGAATTACGAGCCGGCACGATGCCTCCGTCAGCTCAAGGCATCCGGCAACGAAGCCCATTCGATCAATGTACGGTTTTTTGGCATTTTACAGGGACTGGGAGGTCTGGAACGTCTGGGCTCCTAATTGGCGTCTTGCCAAAACTCCAGAAACCTAGATTTTGCCTTTTGCAGCCCCCTTTAACCGATTTTTCAGCCGGATATGGTGTGAATTTCTCGAAAATTCCGCAGCCACTTCATACGCATTGGCAAAAGCGGCCGTCGCTGAATTACATCGGACTGGTGATCGATCCGGATCAGTATGCAGATGAGGTAAGCTAGCAGAGATTCTTTAGGAAAGGGCAGTCTAGCAGAGATTCTTTAGAAAAGAGCAGGCTAGCAGAGAATCTTTAGAAAAGCGCAGGCTAGCAGAAACTATTTGCTATTTTCAGACCGACCCAGCCCTAACGGCCCTCCAGCTTCAACAGTATGCCAAGGAGAAAAAGGTACCGTATCCCTCGTTTTTGTAGTAAAAAATGCTTTTAGAGCATTAATTTAGTTGTTTTTCTAGACTGAAACCGAGGTCTACCACGCCCTCGTTCGAACTCTGGCTAAAAACCTGAAAAATTTCAACGACAGGTCGGTTTGAAGGGACAAAGACGAGGCCTGGATTTTTAGGGTGCTTGCGCACTCATCGCGAGAGTATTCAGAAGTGTTTCATGCCATCGAAATTGCGCTGGAGGAGCAGGCGACGCTCACCAGGGTAAGGGTGGGCGAGCGGGAATTCTTAGGGGAAAGGGGCAAGCTCGCAGGGATCCTTGACAAAAATTAGATGATTTGGGCAGGCTGGCAAGAGTTCCTTGGGAAATTAGGCTGGGGCGATTCGCAAAGATATTTTAGAAAGCAAGAGCAAGGCAGGCTAGCAGCGATTTTTTAGAAAAGGGCAGGCTAGCAGAGAACATTTGTGGATTCCAGAAAATCGAGATGAGCTGCGAGGTGTACCTGAAGAAGCTGGGGATGAAAGGGGACGACGTGTCGAGGATGAAGCTCATGTTTCGAGATGAGGTCTATCATCGGATTTATGTGAGTTTGGGAAAACGAGAGAGAGAGAGAGAGAGAGAGAGAGAGTGAGAGAGAGAGCGAGAGCGAGAGAGAGTGAGCGATAGAGCGAGATCTAGAGCTAGAGAGATTTTTCAGCTGCTCCTAAAACAACTCGAGTCCGTCTTCCCGGTGATAGGTGACGCAGCAGCGATTGCCAGGGAGAGCCTGAGGGCCAGCAACATTTTGAGCGAATGGAACCGGCATTTGCAGGTCAGTTTAAGAGCAGACTAACGGGGATTTTTTGGAGGAATCGTGACTTGCTGGAAGGGCAACTAGCAGAGAACCTTTTGGGACTGTAAACGTGGTGTTACTCCGTCTTTAAACCCAATTTCCAGAACGAGATCTCGAAGAAGGGGCTATCCTCCGATCTACTGAACAGGGCCAGCTCCAGCTTAAAGGTACGGTAGTTCAAAGAGGAGAGAGAAGGAGAGGGAGAGGGACAGAGAGAGAGAGAGAGCGAGAGAGAGATAGTGAGAGAGATGGCTAGAGTGAATCAGTGCCTTTAATCCGTCTTTAGGACCTTTTCGGAGCCGAGGGACTGGAGCGTCATTGGGTGCCGGCCGTACTCGCCCCCCTCATCGAAGTGTTAGGTGTCGAGGTCGAGAAGGTTGCCCCTCAGTCCACCGTATATCCCGATAACCTCTACCATCCGGAAATCCTGGTCTGCCCCAGCTGCCATCACTCGGGAAATATGACAAGTACAGGTAAGAGATAAGAGGAATGAGAGAATAGAGAATAACTTCGCCCTTAGTGGTGACGTCAAAAGCGTTTTTGAGCGCAATTTTTCGAGGGCGAGCTGTTGCTCACCATGATTTTCGGAATCTACATAGAAAAACTGCATCGGAATCGGCCTTTGGACGATTTTTAGTAAACGAGAGAAACGAGAGAGAGCGAGAGAAAAACTGATCTCATCGTGCTCGACGCTCTTTAAATAACTGATTCTTTAAAGCCGATCTCGACCCGGCTTTTTCCAGGACGAGTTGTTGCTCACTATGATTTTCGAAATCTGCATGAAAAACTGCATCGGAATCGGTTTTTGAATAAACAAATGCGTGAAAAGCGTCTTCCTCTCACCCTCCTTTCAAAACCCGCGCCAGAAATTTCAGAGGGCTCCCAGTCGGGGGAGCGGCACAGCCCGGCGGAGGCGCAGGAGGAGCTGGCAAAGCTTGAGGATATGGTCGAGGTCGAGAATTTTGAGAAGGTATTTTAAAATCGGGCCGATACCGTATCCTGATCTTAAGAACGAGGCTCGGATCGAGCTTGATGAGACGAGGGGGCAGCTGGAGAAGGAGAAATCGGTGGTCGGGGAGCTGCACTCGGAGGTAGGGGGCTTAGGCTGGCTCTCTCTCTCTCTCTCTCTCTCTCTCTTTTATTTATAGTTTTTTAGATAAAAGACCTGAACTCCTTGGTGGCTGAGCGGGAGCGAGAGATAGCCTCTCTCAACGAGACCGTGGAGGATTTGATGAATCAGATTCAGACGTTGAACGAGGTAAAGAATCTCCGCTAGCCTGCCCTTTCCTAAAGAAGCTCTGCTAGCCTCCGCTTCCTGGAGAATCTCTGCTAGCTACCTCCCTGTCCCAATTACAATTCCTAAACTCAGGAAAAGCTCGTAACCCTCGGTCGTCTGCTCATCTTGGAAGCGGAAGTGGCCCAGCTCAGCCAGCGAGAACCAGAAGCCGTTTCTGGAGCTCCAGATGGACCCGTTGATGTCGTCAGAATTGATGGTCTACAGTCCAGCCCGGGTTTGTTCCGAGAAACGATAATGGAGGAGGACGAGGATGGCCATCAATCGACCCGGACGACGAAGGTGGGCTAGCAGATATTCTTCAGGAAATGGCAGGCTAGCAATGAATTTTTAGGAAGGGGCTGGCTAGCAGGGGTTCCTCAAAAATCCAGATTCCTAAAGAGTCTCTGCTAGTTTGCCCAAATCCCAAATTCCAGAGTCTCCAAATCTCGATGGACGACGGTCACATTATCTCCAGCCAGCCATATGCTAATGAGGAGCACGACCAGGCTGGCGCTCGTGAGACGATAGCTTCCCCAATTTTGGAAAAATCTGAAGAGACCCCTCGTGACTTGGCGACGTCGTTGATAGGAGAGGTGTTGGAGAGAGTGGAGGGGGCTGAAGCTCAAGCTCAACCTGAAGCTCAGGCTGAAGCTTCGGAGGTGGCTCAGGGCGAAGCTGGAGAAGAAGCTAGAGATGAAGCTGGAGATGAAGCCCTGACCCGAGCGCCAGCTGGAGATGGAGCCCAAGCAAACGAAGCCCACGCTCCAGGCGAGGTTGAGGTTGATGCTCAAGTTCGAGAGGAAGCTGAAGCTCAGGCAAGTCATGAAAACGAAGCTCCAAGGGAAAATCAGGCTCGAAAACAAAGCCAACAAAGCCAAACTCAAGTGGGGCTCGAAATCGAAAACCAAGAGCAAGTGCCCGAGCCGCGAAAACGAAACCTAGAGCGCCAAGAAGCCGAGGAAGCGGAAAACGAGGCCGACTCGCCTTCCGAGCTTGCCGAGCTTGCCGAGCCAAGCGCTCCCGAGCTTGAGCCTGAGCCTGAGGAGGAGGTTTTCGAAGCGAAAAGTGAACTAGGAACTGGAGGAGAGGCGGAAGGAGGTCAAGCTCAAACAGGAGAAGCGCAGGAAAAACCCGTTCAGGCTGAAGAAGAGGCTCAAGCTCAAGACCCTCCGTCGGACGAAGACGATCTTCTAGGGCTAAAAAATCAGCGATTCGCATATAGCGTGGAGATGGCTGACGATGCGAATGAGCCCGTTCAAGTCGCTGAAGTCGTTGGAGCTGAAGAAGCCGTTGAACCTGTCGATGTCGTCGAAGCCTCTAAAGCTTCCCCGGCTGAATCTGCCGAAGTTGTCGAAGCTTCTGAAGCGTCATCGGCTGAACTTGCAGAGGTCAAACCGGAGCCAATAAAGCTGGTCAAGCCTTTGAAGTCATGAAGTCCCAAGCTAACTCAGAACCAGACTTGGCCTGCGATTCAGCAGCTCTGGATGAAGCCTTGGCTGGACTTGGTGGTCCGAAACGACACCTACCGTAGTCCTTGAGGAGGAAGAGGATGAGGATGATGAGCCCTGGGATGCGGGAATCGATCTCGAGGCAGCGATGAGCGCGAGGGTCGATCAGATTTCGATGGATTCGAGGTAAGTAGGCTTAGATTTAGGCTTAGGCTTTGGCATAGACTTTGGCTTAAGTTAAACATAGCCTTAGGCTTAGGCATCGTGATTCATACAATCTAGGGCAACATTCAACCCGGATGACGAGCCCCAGCGTCAGCAAGAGGGTCAAGAGGAGCTACTACAAGAAGAAAGCGACCCAGCTGAATACCCACATCTTTCAAAACGAAATAGCTTGGCTTCACGGAGCGCACCGTACGCAGTAGTCGAGCGGAAAATCTCCGAAAATCCGGATGAGATGAGCTTGAAGGAGGAGGTGGGATTCCAACTATTTCACTCTGTTGCGCGCTCTCTCTTTTTTTCTTCTCTCTCCTCTTTCTCCCCCACTCGAGCGTATTTTGCAGGACTCCGTGGCTACCGTAATCTACCGTAGCCCAGAAGGCCGAAGATCTGATGAGGCGCTCTCGATCACGACCGAAGAGGTCGATCAAGACGAGATCGTACGGTAAGAAAATTCTGAAGACAAAAATGAAAGTTTGACTATTGTAGAATTCTATCCTCTCGTTCGGAAGACCTGGAAATACCGGGGTCGGCGACCGAAGATGAAGCCGATGAAGCTGACGAGGTTTTCCAGGGCCAGGAGGAGAAAGATGAGGTGAGGGAGCGAAGCAGAGAGAATGAGAGAGAAAGAGAGAGAGAGAGAGAGAGAGAGAGAGAGAGAGAGAGAGAGAGAGAAATAACCACTTTAGGTCCCTCGTGGAATCGGCAGGCTGGCGCTCGGCTCCACTGAATCGCTCCTTGAGGCTGAGGATGAAAGTGAGAAAAAATTTGTTTTAAAAGGAGGGTGACAGAAGGAATATCGTCGGCGTAGGATAGCAGAGATTCTTTAGAAGAGGGCAGGCTAGCAGAGATTATTTAAGGAAGGGCAGACTAGCAGAGATTCTTTAGGAAAGGGCAGGCTAGCAGAGACACGTTAGGAAACCTACCCTCACGATCCCGGTTAAGAAATCGAGCACGAGCTCGAGCTACTGTCGAACCAGGTCAAGGAGCTGTACAACATCAAGGACAACTTGGAGGAACGACTAGGCGCTTGGAATCCGGAATTGTAAGTGTATTTTTTGCATTGAATGGTTTTTAAAGTCTTGTAAAACTAAATTTTAATCTTTCAGGAGTGGCCCGGTTTACCCGGAAAAGGTTGAAGATCCAGTGAAGGAGATGGAACGACGGCAAAAGGAGGTAGTCCAAGGATCTCTGCTAGCCTGCCCTTCCTTAATAAATCTCTGCTAGCCTGCTAACTCAATTTTTCAGTTCAATCGCGTCGCAGGCTACGTCTTTGAACTGCTCGAAGAGGACGTTGAGCTGGACACAGACGCTCGGCAATTATCGCTTGAAGAAAGGGGGCAGCTACGCACTCGGGTTATTCAGCGCATCGTCGAACATCTACACCGGTTAATCAGGTACGTTCGTTAGCAGAGATTCGTTAGGAAAGGGCAGTCAAGCAGAGATGCTTTAGGAACGGCTGGGTGGCAGGGATTCTTGAAGAATTTTTTAGAAATGACAACCCTCCGGCTCCACAAGCTGATGCTCAAGATCAGCGCCTCGGAATGTACACCCGGTTGAAGAAGATGCAAACTTTCGATGAAGGAGCGTCGGGGTGGGTAGCTAGCAAAGATTTTTTAGGAAAGGGCAGGCTAGCAGAAATTCTTTAGGAAAATCCGAAGCATTCTTGTTCCTTAGAATCTCTAAAGATCGATTTTTCAGGTTCCATTCGGACTCGGATCGGATAGTCAGTGCAGAAATAGCTACAGATCAGTGAGTTAGCTCGTTCTCTCGCTCTCTCTCTCTTACTTCTTTTGTTTTTAAAGCATGGTTCAACAAAGGTTTTAGAATCAACAACAACGCTCAGCCCGTCGCCGAAATTGCCCAAAACGTAAGTAGAATTTTGTCGTCGTCGTCGCTTTTTCGCCTTTTCAACTTTTTTCCGGCTTACTTTCCCTTTTTAACTTTCGGTTTTAGTAGCGAAAGTTCGCGTTGTCGCGTCGCGTCGCTTACTGTATCGCAAATTATGTAAATCTACAAGCAGCTATTAATGTGTTTATCGCTCCCAAATATCGTAATTTTCGCCGAATTAGCCCCGTAGGTAAGCGATGTGTGCATGTGACTGTGTTGAGGGGGTACGGTAGATGAACCATTCCTAAAGAATCTATGCTAGCCTGCCCTTTCCTAAAGGATCTCTGCTAGCTTGCCAGTCTCCCAGCTAGTTTACCCCAAAAGCGCAGCAGATCCTCAATGTTGGGCAAGCCAGCAGAGAACCCCAGGCTTGATGAATTTCCAAAAAAAACCGTCTACCGTATCCCAAACTTCCTGATTTGCGTGGCATGCGCGGTCGGTCATTCCTGAGTTCCGTTTCCGTCCTAATTACGTAAAAATTCAGGGTAAAAATTGAATTCAGATGACAGCCCACATGCAGTCACACCTCAACACCGCCTACGGTAGACCTGGAGGGAGAGGAGCGCAGCGCGACACTGGCACGCGACGCCGAGGGTCCAGATCTCGATCCCAGCCAATGCAGCTGCCCGTGGTTCAGCCGAGGATGAAGTTTTAAAGGGATTGGAAGGCAAGAGAGCGAGACAGAGAGAGCGAGTGAGAGAGCGAGAGAGTGAGACAGAGAGAGACAGAGTGCAGGAGCGAGAGAACGCGAAAGCCAACGAAATCGAGCAGTTTTAGACGACTTCTCACGTCTCGCCTGGTGTCTCTCTCTCTCTCTGTCTCTCGCTCTCTCTCTCTCACTCTGCCTTTCTCTTGCCATCCGTCCCGCCCCTTTAAAATTCCCCCCATCCTCTGCCCACCGTCGTCTCTTCCCCCTCTTCACTCCGGAACCGGTTACCCCCGGAATTCCCCCCCCCTTCCTTTACTCTGTCGATTTTTCGTCATTTGTGATTTTGCGTGATTTTTCGAGTCTTCAATGCATATCTTAGCCTCTGAATTCTAGGGATCCTAAATACATAATTATCGATTCGCCCGGTGTTCCATAGCAATTTTCCATCCCGTTTTGCTCAGATTTTTGACTCTTTGGCCCGAGCGCCAGATGTTTATCTACTTAAGATTTTATCGGCTGAAACTCTCGACTTTTCGCGGTGACACTGCAATAAATAGTGATTTGTCGCGACGTGGATTGTTTGAAAATGGGAAAATTGTGTTTTTGGAAGTGTGGAAGTGTTGGGGAGAAAATGTCTAGCGGCGAGATTTATTTTGAGGGCTTCTTGACCTTCGATTTGGAGCGAGGCAGAGAGAGAGAGAGAGAGAGAGCGATAAAAGCCGAATTCGAGGTTGATCTCTTCGTTTCTCTAAGGGTTTTCTGCTAGCCTGCCCTTTCCTAAAGAGTACCTGCTAGCTTGCCTTTTCTAAAGAATCTCTGCTAGCCTGCCCTTTTTTAAAGTCCTCACACCCCCAGCGTTCCGTTTCCCATCGCTACCGGAGGCCGTGTTTTTTGGCGCGACTCGTAGTCATATGGGGCAGGTGGGCCCCCTGGGCCCTAAAAGGCGTCTCCCTGGAAACGCAGCTCTGAGCCCACCTTGAGGCCCGGTGTAGGGTCCATTTATCAGCCCCAGCCTCTCGTTATATTGGCTTAAATTAGCGGCGTCGGCTGTCGAATTGAAGCCATAAATTTGGCAAGAATTTTGCAAAAAAAATTGCGGCGCTGAATCGATTACGGCATGGAATCGGGTTCTTTCGCTTTATCGGGGGTGGACCTACTTTTTCCTAGGATCTATCTTTCCAAATATAAATAATGGAACTGTTTTTGAGTCGTTTGTTACTATTCCTAAACGTGTAAACTTATAAATTTCTATCTTTTCGTCTCTCTCCCTCTGCCTCTCTCTCTCACTCTCTCTGTCTCTCTCATCTGGTTCTCTCTCTCTGCCACTCTCTCTCTCTCTCTCTCTCTCTCTCTCTCTCTCTCTCTCTCTCGTCACCTCACAACTTCCTCAACAAAGCCTAATCCCCATTTTTCAATCAACCGGGGGCCCATTTTTGAGGCATAATTGCTCCCTTCTCTCTTGCTCTCTTGCTATCTCTCCCTCTCTCTCTCTCGCTCTCTCTCTCGCTCTCTCTCACCAGTTATGCCCTCAGGGCACATAATTGCCGGCGGATCGATCCCGGAATGGCAATAGCATATTTCCGGAATTAACCATGTTGTTGACTCAGCCGTCAGTTGGACCAATGCACCGCGCCTCGTTTTCACCTGGGCCCTAGCACCAAAATCGTACAATGTTCCGCCAGGGGCCATGCTCGCTTCCCCATAGCCCTTATTTTCGTTCCTAAAGAACCTCTGCTAGCCCTCCCTTCGATACCTTTTTTCATGAAAAACAAGCGTTGTCCCGGGGGTGCCAGGGGCCCCCGTTTTGCATTTTTTATGCGATACGGGGGTCTGGGGGGCAGGGGAGCTAGAAATTGAAAATTGGAGGGTTGTGCAGTCGAGCCTGGCTCCTGTAGCATCCCTGCTAGCCTGCCCTTTCGTAAACAATCTCTGCTAGCATGCAAAATTTTGAAGGTTTGGTCCTCGGCTCAGGCTTGGCATCGACTTGGGTTTCTGCTTCGGCTTCCACTTTGGCTTAGGTTTGGGATTAGACTTAAGCTTCGGAATAGTCATAGGTTCAGGCTTAGGCCTAAGCTAGGCTCAAGCTAGGTTCAGGCTAAGGCTTAGACCTGGACATAGGCTTAGACAGACTTTGGTTGGAGAGGCGGCCCCTGGCCGGAAAGAGAGGGGCACCTTTTCAACGCCACGTCTAGCCGACCCACCGAGAAAATGAAGCCTTTTTGTGCCCTGGAGGGGCAACATGGCCGCGCCTGCCCTCGGCATATATGGGATTGCTTTTTAGGGATACGGGGGCACCCCCAATGGGTCTCTTTGTCCATTCTTTCTCTCGCTGTCTCTCTTTCTCACTCTCGCCGTCTCTAACCACCCCACTTTTCCACTCCGCGCCCCCTGACGAGCAAATTCGCGTAGGTACACCACGCTACTATGTATCCTGGTGACTCATTGGAGCTAGATTTCGCAAAGAAACTCTGCCAGTCTGCCTTTCCTAAAGAATCTCTGCTAGCCTGCCCTTTCCTAAAGAATATCTGCTAGCCTGCCCTTTCCTAAAGAATCTCTGCTAGCTGTATTTGCTTTTCTTCCAGGCCTGGGGTATCCACTTTCATCGGGATGGGAAATTCCCAATATTCGCAGCTGCAAACGGCCGACCCGAGCGATGCACTGACGCCAAGGTGAGTGTTTTAAAGGCACTGGGAAACGCGAAAATCGATCGCTAGGCTCGACTAGGCCTCGCCGCCTACTTTAAAGGGCCATTGAAGGCAACGAATCGAAAACAGGCTATCAAAAATTGATACAAATTCAGTTCCAGACTTCTGAAGTCGACGTCGGTGTTCAACTGTCGGGACCCGAAAAAGCGGCCGTCGCCCCACATCGAAAATGTTGGTAGGTGGAATTGGATTTTCGGTTCCCTAAAGAGTCCCTGCTAGCCTGCCCTTTCCTAAAAAATCTCTGCTAGCCTGCCCTTTCCTAAAAAATCTCTGCTAGCCTGCTCTTTCCTAAAGAATCTCTGCTATCCCCCCTAAAAAAAATCATGGGCTCTAGCTGACCGGGGTCTGGTCAACTGGTAGGTGAAGGCAACCCTCAAAAGGGCGTCCCAGCGCCCCCACCACCGTGGTCTTGTGGTGTAGTGGTTATCACGTCTGCTTCACACGCAGAAGGTCGCCGGTTCGATCCCGGCCAAGACCTATCTTTTTTGCTTTTTGAGAATTGACCGTTTTAGGGTGTACTTTAGTACTTACTTACTTGTTGAGGGCAAGCTCGCTCCAAAAAAGCTTCAGCTAACACCATTGTTCAGGAGCCCTCGCGCCGGTGCGACCTGGAATGCTGATTTCCGGAGGGAAGGATAGTGTGAGTTTTGAAGACTAAGCCTGTCTAAGCCCAAGCACCCGATTTTTCAGATTATATCCTTAAACAACCTGGACGTCGGCGACAGTCTGATGACGTGGCGAGGGCACACAAAAGAAGTGTTAAAGGTATCGGAATGGAATTTAGGAATAGGCAGACTAGCAGAGATTCTTTAGGAAAGGGTAGGACAGCAGAGATTCTTTAGGAAAGGGCAGGCTAGCAGAGATTCTTTAGGAAAGGGCAGGCTAGCAGAGATTCTTTAGGAAAGGGCACGCTAGCAGAGATTCTTTAGGAAAGGGCAGGCTAGCAGAGATTCTTGAGGAAAACAGTTTCTTCTTTTAGGTGGTCTACCGTAATACAGGTGGGAAGCACCTCGTGCTCTCTGCTTCCCGTGACGAGACCATCCGATTATGGCAATTCAACGCGGCGTCACCCCAAAAAGTCTACCACGGACATCGGCTGCCCATTTCGGGGCTGGTGCTGTTTGATGGTACGTGTTTTCTTCCTAAAAGATCTTTGCTAGCTTGCATATTTTCCTCAAGCATCTCTGCTGGTCTGCCACGCGTTTTTTTCCTATAAGATCTCTGCTAGCCTACCTGTTCCTAAAGAATCTCTGCTAGCATGCCCTCTGTCATGCGCTAATTTTTCTTTCCTCAAATAATCTCTGCTAACCTGCCAACCCCTTTCTGTTCCCAAATGGACTCTGCTAGCTCACCTTTGTCACTTTAAACTCTTATACCCCACTTCCAGATGGCAAATTTGTTTCCGGCGGCCGGGATACAACACTTCGATTGTGGGACGTCGAGAAGGGGAACGTCATCTGCGAGAATCAGATTAATCGAAATCTGGTGGGTACTTTTAAGGTTTAGGCTTAGGCTTAGGCTTGGAGGTCTTAAAATCAAAAGTTTATTAAACAAAAGTGCCCATTGGCAGATAATTTTTATCGCATCGTGTTCCCCATATTTTATTTGATTTTTCCACCAATTTTGAGCCGATTTGGAGTCTGTGACCCCACAACCTCTACATGTTAGTCTAGGAACAAATTTCTGGCTTCCCTGCCCCTTTAAAGTCCCATTGAAGGTGACCCACATTGCCTACAACGCGCAAAAGAATTGGCTGGCCCAGTCGTCGGAAGATAAGCACCTGAGGTTGTGGGATCCGAGGAGTATGGAAGTGACTGCATGCTATCCGAGACAACTGCATATTCAGGTCGGTTCTCGCTCTCTCTCCCTCTCTTTCTCTCTCTCTCTTGCTTTCTCTCTCTCTCGCTCTCTCTCTCTCTCTAGCCACGCTGTTTCTAGACCTTCTGCGAATTCACCCCCGATGCAAATATGGTGATGACGACCAGTGCCGGTTGGAATGGCGATGGCTGTACGATTACGGTAGGGCGGGCTAGCAGAGATTCTTTAGGAAGGGGCAGGCTAGCAGAGATGCTTTAGGAAGGGGCAGACTAGCAGATATTCTTTAGGAAGAGGTAGGCTAGCAGTTATTTATTACGAAGGCAAGGCAAGCTAGCAGAGAAACTTGAGGAAACGAGGCGTTTCCCAGCGTCATGAGGCTCCCAACGACTTTCAGCTCTGGGACACGCGGACCCGAAAAATCTACAAGGAGCTGAGTGGGCACGACGCTACCGTAACCGGCGTCGCCAATTTGCATCAAAACGTCAGCCAGAAGAAGCTGATCGCCAGCGTCAGCCTGGATCGCACCGTGAAAGTGTGGAGCCTGGAGGATGGGGGTACGGTATTAAAACTTTTTTAAAGGGGACGGCAAGGGTAAAGCGCCGTTTTCGCCGTGTTTTCAGGTGTCACCAACCCTTTAAAAGCCGGTTTTTCAGTTTGTCTCTGGACGGAAACGGCGCCGGCTGGTGGTGGATTGTTGGCTTGCGCGAGTTTTTCGGATTCCAGGTAAGGAGCAGAGATTCTTTAGGAAAGGGCAAGCCAGCAGAGATTCTTGAGGAAAGGGCAGGTTAGCAGAAATGCTTGAGGAAAGGGCAGGTTAGCAGAGATTCTTTAATAAAGGGCAGGCTAGCAGAGATTCTATAGGAAAGGGCAGGCTAGCGGAGGTTCTTTAATAAAGGGCAGGCTAGCAGAGATTCTTTAGGAAAGGGCAGGCTAGCAGAGATTCTATAGGAAAGGGCAGGCTAGCAGAGATTCTTTAATAAAGGGCAGGCTAGCAGAGATTCTTAAAAGGGCAGGCTAGCAGAGATTCGTTAGGAAAGGGCAGGCTAGCAGAGATTGTTTTCAGCCTCGCCGTATCTGGCTGCGACGGTCTCATCGCACACCTCCGACTTCTCGGCCGTGGTGGCCGACCTTTGCTTCACTGCGTCTCCTATCAAACGCGACGCTACGGTCCTCAAACTTCGCATACAACAGACTCCTAATTACACCGCTACGTAAAAAGTATTGCGTCGGATTTTCCCTACCCGATCTCTCGGTTCCCCCAGTCACATCATTTTCTACGAGTTTTACGAAATGACCGCATTTTTCTCGAGCCGAAGCCTAAGCCTAAGCCTAAGCATAGCCCTAAGCTTATGCCTACCTAATCCTAAGCTTAAAAACAGTCAAATGTTGTAGTTCAAAAAATTCCGCATTTCCGAGACCCATGTCAAAAGCATCATTGTGATTGAAGCCTTTCCCTCTCCAAAAAAAGTATATATCACGAAAAATTGCTGCGTCCCTGAGGTTACTGTATCATTTTTGAAAATGTGATTTCCGGGTTAGTCCATTGTTTAGACAATTCATCGCACCTTAAAATGTTCAATAAATATTGGTAAAGTTATTCCTCGTCGCCGGCTGAGTCGGAATCCTGGAAAAATGATAATTGCCTGGGGATCGCGAGAGAGAGAGAGAGAGAGCGAGAAAGAGAGCGAGAGAGAAAGTGCGAGAGAGAGAGAGAGAGAGAGAGAGAGAGAGAGAGAGAGAGAGAGAGAGAGAATCAGACCTGCTGATGGCGATGCGGCCACTTCCCCTTGTTCTTCCCATTTTTACCGATTTCTAAAATTCCTCAAGTCGTCTAAAATTCACGTCGCTTACTCTTCTGCTTCTTTTCTTTCTTCGGCTCTTCAGTCGTGGGTTCTTCTCCACTTCCTTCTGCTTCGATATCGTCGTGAGCTTTTGGCTTCAGTTTCTTGGGCTCGGCTTTCTTGCCTATAAGGAGAGTTTCTACTGTCTATGTCCCTTTAGGCTTCAAAAAAAATCGATCCTTGGCGATTTGCCGCTTTCTGGCCCCTTTAAAACCCGCACAAAGCCCACCTTTTCCCTTCTTTTTCTCAACTTTCGAAGCCGCCGTAGTTGTCGTTGGTTCTTCGCCACTTCCCTCTACCTCGGTCTCGTCGTGAGCTTTTGGCTTTAGTTTCTTTGGCTGAGCTTGTTCGCCTAAAACAGTATTTTCAAAATATCAGAGTCCCTTTAAAGGTTAAAAATACATCTGAAACTCGCCCTTTCCCTTCTTCTTCTCCACTTTTGAAGCTACGGTAGTCGTCGTGGGTTCTTCTCCGCTTCCCTCCACTTCCGGTTGGTCCTTCCGTTTTTGGATGGCCTTTTTTGGAAGCGGCTTCTTGGCTGAAAGTTGTATATCGATTTACTTTCCTTCAAAGGCCCTTTAGAGACGAAAACAGTATTCATGGAGCTGGACCTACGTTTTTGGACGGCCGGGACCACGGGGATTGGCTTGGCAGTTGCTGCGGTCACGATTGTCGGCGGGCGGGTGGACTTGTTTTGCTGGCATTTTTAGGCTTAGATTTAGGCTTAGGCTCTGCTTAGGCTTAGGCTGACTTTTAGACTTAGGCTTGGCTTAGGCTTAGCTAGGCTTAGGCTTTGGCTTAGGCTTAGGCTTACCGGTTGTTCATCAGCCTCGTCCGGCACGACGCACAGCCCCTGCGTACCGTCAAACGACGCCGGCGGACAGCAAATATTCCCGGGGCACGGTTTAGCGTTGCAGGGCTGCGTTTGGAATCCGGTGGAGCACCTAGAAACGCGTTTTTTGCGGGATTACGGTAGCTTACGCCCGCGTCTGCGTCCCGCACGCTCCGCACGGCTGACTGCATGCGCCCCATCCAGCGCACAAGGCTAGAATTTGATGTGTGTCGAACTACCGGTTGAAGTAAGCTTGGCTGCATAAGTCTACAGTAAAGCCCACCAATTGGCGCCGTTGGTGCTACGGTGGTCGATGCGTCAGTTTGCTCTCCGGATACGGGATCTAGGCGAATGTGAAAAATGACAGTTCCGGCGTTACCGTATCGGTAGCTGAGCGTGAACCGGGCCGAGCTGTAGCCCTGGAAGATGACGAGAAGTTGCGAGGTTTGGGTGGTGGCGCCGCCAGGGTAGGTGCGACCGCAGAGTCTGGAGGAAGAGTTTTAAAAGGAGCGTAATTTCAGTTCTCTCTCTCACCCTCTCTCTCTCTCTCTCTTTGTCTCTCGCTCTCTCTCTCTCTGTCTGCCTGTCTGTCTGTCTCTCTGTGCTTCTCTCGCTTTCCCACGATCTCGCTCTCTCTCTCTCCATCTCTCTCTCACCTAGCGCCAGTATTGCCCAAATTCGCTCCATATTTCAGCTCCAAGTATGTGGTGCTGCAGACCTGCTGGTAGGGGAACGACAGCGAGGTCACTTGGAAGTACACCTTCTTGCCGGGAGGAGCCTGAAAAAGCGGGCAAGCTAGCAGGGAGCATTTAGGAAGGGAATTCCGGACCGGCCAGTTGAGAAATCTAGTACGTACATAAAATCGTTGCGGAGATACCATACACCTACCGTAATCAAAAAGTTGCACACGAGCGCTCCGGAAGCTGTAATTTGCTGCAGGCTGGACGTGGCGGTGAGCTGGCCCTGGGGGCAGCCAGAATACGAGGTGGCCGGTTGATCGCAGTATTGGCCTGGAATCGAGGGCTAGGCTAGCAGAGATTCTTTACGAAAGGGCAGGCTAGCAGAGATTCTTTAGTGAACTGACCTCCCAACCCGGTGGGGCATCGGCACTGGCTGCAGGCGAGTGGATCGGTGTAGCCGCCATTTTGGCAGGGGAGCTGGGTGGTGCAGGAGGCTAAAGTGAGGCTTAGGCTTAGACTTAGGCCTAGGCTTGTGCATAGGCTTAGGCTTAGGCTTCGCTTAGACTTAGTCCTCTTCCTTCTCCCCACCATTGCAGTACGCAAAATTGATCTTCTTCACATCGGCGAAGCCGGCCTCGTTGCGCTGGCCGATCGTGAGTTGGTAATTGGCATCGTAGGTCTGGATGGTCATTCCACCATTTTGAGAGAAAGCCTGGAATTGGCGGGCTAGCAGCGGTTTTTTAGGAAACGACTAGGCCTTCAACGGTCCTTTAAACCCACGAAAACTCACGAATTGATCGTAGTGCATCACAGATCCGTAGTCGTACGTCACGCCGTAATCGACCATGGTTGATGGGGCCTATAGCAGGTGATTTTAAAGGGGCCGGGAAGTCTGACCTGCTTGCTGAACTGCGGGATGTAGATGTTCTGGATGTTCTGGGTGACGATACGGACGTAGGAGTCGCGGTCCGAGCGCGACTGCTCATGGTAGAAGCCGAGGGCGTGGCCTGAGAGTTGGAGGAGTTAGTAAGCGAGAGGAGGGAGAGCTATGGAGTGAGAGCGACGGCGAGAGAGAGAGAGAGAGAGAGAGAGAGAGCGAGAGAGAGAGGAGAGAGGCAGAGAAAGTTAAAAAGAGCGAGAGAAACTTACCAATTTCGTGCATAACCGTGCCGAGCGCCTCGCACCCGACTCCAATCGAAACTTGTTGCGCTCCCTGCGCCACCATCCCGATGTACGAGTAACACCTTAATACGAATTCTAACTCAGCTTTTGATGCCCTTGCAAATGGCGTCTTCAATTTTTACTCGCTCCCCGGAATTTGGCTTCAAAAATCACTTTTGATTGAAACCCAAAAATTCCGAGCCTAGTGCACTGAAAAAATATTTCATCGTTTTGTAAAGGGAATTTAGTCGACAAAAATGCTCTAAAATTATCTCATGTTGCAGCACATTCCAGACCCTTTAAAATTTTGAAAATTTTTTCGTAAAATCGCTCACCCATTGCCCCGGATGAAAATCAGTCCGTTGCCCCGCGGCTGCTGAGTTACCTAAATTGTGTCCTTTCCACCGTAACCCTGAGGTTAACTTGTTGGAAGGTGATGCACGTCAGCTGCTGCCAGCGTTGGATGCCTGCTTGGACGGCGGATACGGGGACTGAAAATTAGAGATTTAGAGAGCGAGAGAAAGAGAGAGAGCGGAGAGTGAGAGAGAGAGAGAGAGAGAGATAGGAAGATTTTCCAAATTTCTGTACCTCCCGGTGTAATGTAGTATTGAATCGGAAATACGCGCCACCGCAACGACAAATCCGAAGTCATGCTCCGTACGAAGCGCATCGTCTCGTTTTTGCGGCGAGCCAGCTCAGTTTCGGCATTTCTGAAAATGGTTTTATGGAGTTAAATGAGCGGGCATGCTAGCAGAGATTCTTTAAGGAAAAGAAAAAGCCGCTAGCAGTGATTCTTTAGGAAAGGGCAGGCTAGCCGAGATTCTTTAGAAAACCTACTTAATTTGCTGCTGCAGTTGCGATTCGGTGAGAATGATGTCTCCCTCAAAGAGATACGGTATCTGATCTGGCCTGCCGTTGACCGGCTTCATCGTGTCGGGGTTCTCCTGGGCTTGTTTCACCTAAATTTCAGTAAATTCTGGGATTTAGCAAATTCTTGCCATTCTCGAGAACGTCTTCGGTTGCTGCGACTTCGGCGTAAAGGTGTTGTTCTAAAAAGTGACGGTATTTGGCGATCTTACGGTATTCTAGAAGATGTCTTTGTTACGGTGCTGAAGCTAAAAAGCAAAGCTCAGCTTACCACGGCCTGATACAGCTCCTGGTAGAGCTCATTGAGCTTTGAGAAATTCTCGAGGTACGACTGCAGGGTGGTCTCGTTGAAGAGCGACTGGCCATTTAGCAGGGCGTCTTCGATGGGGCCCTGAAATAGCATTTTAAAAAATCTTAAAATTCTGCATCTAAAAAATTATATTGTCCTCAAGAATCTATGCTAACTTGCCGCCTTGAGCTTCCCAAAGAATCTCTGAGCATGCCGTTTCCTAGAGAATCCCTGCTAGCCTGCCTGATCCGGTTGTCCCAGGGCAAAAAGCAATAGGATGCCGTCGGGGTGTTGAGATAGATCCCACGCCTAAGCCTAAGCCTAAGCCGAAGCCGAAGCCTATGTCTATGACTATGCCTAAGCCAAGGATAAGCCTAAGCCTAACCTCAAGGCAAGCCTAAGCCGATGCCTAAGCCTAAGAAGTCAAGAACTAAGCTTAAGCTAAACCTAGCTTTTTCCTAAGCCGAAGCCCAAGCCTAAGCCATCCCCTTGAACCCACCGCAACAACAGACACCGCTGCCCCACATAGCAGGGCAAACGGGAGCAGCACCATTGTGTATCGTATCCAAGTGTGTCTGGCTCGGACTGGTGATAGGATAGAAATGGAATAATGAGCGGACTGATACCCCGAGGCTGCTTTTATCATAAATAGAGATCCCACCCCCTGTCTAATCATTATCCCGACACCCGGGATATTATTGTTTTCGCGTTTAGCCGGATCAGGGAAATCAACGAACCGGGGGCTGGGGCAAGCTAGCAGAGATTCCAGAGGAAAGGCAAGAAAGACAAAAAGAAAAGCAAGGGAGACATTTGTTGATCATTGGATTCTAGGCATACTAGCAGAGATCATTTGGGAATTCAAGAGTCAGCCGCTCCATGTACAATTCCAGAACTCGGGCAGGCTTGCAGAGATTCCTTGGGAACTGCAAAGTCGGGCATCTTTTGAAT
Organism: Mesorhabditis sp. LJ9110; assembly: GCA_038088335.1. Classification (NCBI taxonomy): domain Eukaryota; kingdom Metazoa; phylum Nematoda; class Chromadorea; order Rhabditida; family Rhabditidae; genus Mesorhabditis; species Mesorhabditis sp. LJ9110. The sequence continues at coordinate 136,006 of JBBGBA010000223.1, read as the reverse complement.
TGCTCGATTCCCTAGGCTATTTCTGGCGTCTCAGGGCAGGCTAGCAGAGACCCTGCCAGCCCAGAATCCAATCACCAGCATCGCGGGGCAAAGATCAGTGCACCCGGAGCATCGAAACACCAGAACACCCGATGATATCTGCAGCAATTTCGGGCTCTCGCGCACCAATTCCCAATCACCACCCTTTATTCCAGTGCACCAGCACCCAAAATTCACAAAACACATTTTTTTAGCTCACTAGTACTCAAAATCCACAGTAAAATTACAGAAAAAGTATTAAATTATCACAAAGGAATGTATTTCGGCACCACCGTCACAACCAGGGGAAATCACAAGAGTTAAAATTCAGTTAGGTGGAGAAATGGCAAGAAAGTAATCAAAACTACATGCTATCAAAAACGACATAAAAAAGCTGATAAATAAACAATCTTATTTGCTCTTGCGGAGGAGCACCGCCATCGCCTCGCCGCCACCGTTGCAGATGGCCGCCACGCCGAGCTGTCCGGGCTTCAGCGAGTGGGCCAGGGACACGGTGATCCGCAGGCCTGACATGCTGAAAAAGGAGAGGGTAGATTGGGATATTTTGAATCTTAATAAGAATTCGATTATTATTCCGTCGTTATTGATACTAAAAAAAATAAAAGCAAAGGTTAGATTCGGCTAGTTTAATTACTTTAAAAAAAAGAGATTCTGACATTTTAAATTAATTTCTACGGGTTTTTGACTCATTTCTGTTCAAAAAAGGAGCATTTAGATTCTTAAATGCATTTCTATCAACAAAAACATACTGATGTGTTGATTCGGCCATTTTAAATGCATTTTGCAATTTTAAATTAACTTCTACTCAAAAAAGAAGCTGTAAACGTTGAAAAGCTAACCCAAGTGGATGCCCAAGCGCCACGGCTCCACCCTTGATATTGACGAGCTCGGGGTTGACGCTGAGCGCCTAAAAATTCATGGTGATCATCTTAAAGTTCGAATTACCTTGATAAACGCGAGGGCCGTCGTGGAGAAAGCTTCATTAACTTCCCAGGTGGCAATGTCGGCGGCGTGGATATTATGCGTCGCGAGCAACTAAATGACACATTTACAAAGACCAATTATTCACAACCTTTCGCACGGCGTTAACCGGGGCCAATGTGAAGTCGATAGGTTCCATGCCGGCTTCAGCGAAGCCCAGAATTTCGGCGAGGATCGGGCCCTGAATTTGAATTTTTTTAAATTTTCAGGGTAAAACCTCGGCTTTTCCAATCACTACGGCCGCGACAGCCCCATCGTTGAGCGAGGACGCGTTTGCGGCGGTGATGGTGCCGCCGTCCTTCTTGAAAGCTGCCGGAAGTGACGAGACCTTGCTTTCGACCAATTTCTTGTATTCCTCGTCCTCGGCCACGACGATAGGGTCGCCACGCCGCTGCGGGACGGCCACTGGGATCACCTCGTCTCGGAAGCATCCGTTCTAAAATCATTTTTGCTTCGGCCGAGCTTAGCTAAGGAGTTGTGTACTGGATTAACCACGAAAAACCCGCCAAGTAGCCCTAAAATGCCTCGAATAAATTTTATCGTCCAACATGAATAGTACCTGATTTTTTAAATCCCTAAAACTAGAAAAATACCTTCCAAGCAGCCGCCGCCTTCTTGTAGCTTTGAATCGCGTAGGCGTCGCTTTCTTCGCGCGTGATTTGGTATTCCTAAATCAAAAGTAAGCCTTTTTAACGTCAAATCGCACTGTTGCCGTTTTCTCGGCGCATAAACCCATCGATTTCTTTTCGATCGCGTCTTCAAGCCCGTCGCGAACGATACCATCCTAAAACATCATAAAAATCAGGATCTTTTTGCTAACCACTAGCGTCAATCCTCCGTACGGCGTATCCCCTCGCGCCATGTAGAACGGGACTTGGCTCATGCACTCGGTGCCGACGACCAGGCATTTTTCGCGGTATCCCGTCTGGAAAGCATCCAATTTAGTAGAAAAAAGACATTTATCTACCTGAATAGACATGCATGCCATCTGCAGCGCCTTCATCGACGAAGAGCACACTTTGTTGACCGTTACAGCTTGGGCGTCTTTCGGGATTCCTGAAAATGAAAGTTGATTGTGAAAAACTGCATCTTACCTGACGCCAGCGCGATTTGCCTGCCAACATTTTGGCCGCCGTTCGCCGTCAGCACCGATCCGACGAATGTTTCTTCGATTTCTGTGGCCGCCAGAGCTGAACAAGACTAAGGAGAAGCCGCAAAAAACCCACTAGCGCTCAGTATCGCCTCTTTCGCCACCATCGAGCCGAGTTGGACGGGCGACAGGGTGGCAAACGAGCCGCGGAACGAGCCGATCGGGGTTCGCACCCCAGAGGCCAAGTAGGCGATCGGCTTGCAATCCATGTGATTTCTAAAAACGTAGAAGCTTCCTTGAACCCATCGTTCGACCCAACGCTTCATACGATCATTGAAAAATCAAAAAGAACCGCCGTGATAATTTTATCAGTTGATTTGTGACCATCTACAAGTTTGAGGAATCAAATCTTTATTATACAACTAGCAATCAAAAACGAAAGTACTTAACACACGCACACAACCGGTATAGACACTCAAGGGGGGAGACTGAAGAATCTAATGAGCTAAACTATTTTGTGGTATGATGCGGGGAGAAGCAGATTTAAACATTTGCCAAGAAAAAAGCGAAAGAAACACACAAAATGAGCACCTAATCGACCAAAAACCTTTTTAGATCATTTGGATGACCATGCCGGAGGAGCCGCCGCCGCCGTTGCAGATCGCGGCAAAGCCCTTTTGGCCGGACTTGAGGGCGTGCGTCATGTGGACGATCAGCCGGGCTCCAGACATTCTATAAAAGAAAGAGGCATAAAAATACGCGAAATAGCGCTTACCCAATTGGATGACCAAGCGAGACGGCGCCACCATGCGGGTTTACCTGAAATGAAGAGCGTAAACAAAAAAATGTGACGAAAAATTACCTTGGCAGGGTCTAGTCCGAGTTCCTTGATGAAGGCGAGCACCACGACGGAGAAGGCTTCATTAACCTAAAGGCTATTTTATGGTTTTTAAGGTCGCGGTACCTCCCAGTGATCGATGTCGTTCAGCGAGAGCCCTGCATTCTTCAGCAGCTAAAAACACAGGTTAAATCGCAAAATTCAAAATTACTTTTGGGACAAGAAGTGGTGGGGCGATGGCAAAATCGAGGGGATCGCGAGCCGCGTCGCCGTACGAAAGGATCTAAAAAGAAACTAAGAAGCTGCTTTTGAAAATACCTTGGCTAGCGGCTTCAGATTGTGCTTCTTCAGGGCGTCCTCTGAGACGATGACCACCGAAGCGGCGCCATCATTGAGCGTGGAGGCATTGGCGGCAGTGATAGTGCCGTCTAAAAAATCATTAGCACATTTCGATGATACACAAACCTTTCTGGAAGACTGTACGCAGGCCCTCGAACTTGTCAAAGTTGACCTTGCTGAACTCTTCGTCCTTGTCGACAACAACGGTGCCCTTTTTGCCCTTGATTTCGACGGGGACGACTTCGGAGGAGATGCTGCCGTTCTAGAATCCCTAATTCCAAGGAGAAGACACGGATTTCAAACCTTCCAAGCCTCGGCGCTCTTCTTGTAGCTGCCAATGGCGTAGTTGTCTTGATCCTCGCGCGTGATTTGGCGTTCCCTAAACAAAAATGTAAACTTATATTTGAAGAACGCGTACTTTGACGTCTTCTCGCCGCAGTTGCCCATGTGGCAGTGGTTGTACGCGTCCGTCAGCCCGTCTTTCACAATACCGTCCTAGATCGATGATAGGAAATACTGCAGCGAAACCCACAATCATTTGCAGCCCTCCGTAGGGGATTTCGCCTCGTGGCACGTAGTAGGGGACCAGCGACATGCTCTCCATTCCGCCGGCGACGACAACCTGCAAAAAAACAGGCATTTCGGTGCTTTCCTGAGACAAACAGAACCCAACCTTAAAAACTCACATCCTGGTGGCCGGTCTGAATCTGTTGGGCGCCGAGGATGATCGCTTTCAGCCCGGAGGAGCAGACCTTGTTAACAGTCGTCACGGCCGTCGATTTCTCAAGTCCTAAAAGGGAATAAATCCATTTTTGATCCCTCACCAGCGCCAAGAGTCGCTTGCCTGGCCGGGGCTTGTCCGACGTTCGCTTGGCAAACCTAAAGAACGAAATTTTAGGAAATCATATCCAAACCTGTCCGAGGAAAACCTCTTGCACTGCGCTCGCGGGCAGCTTGGCGTGCTGCAGGGCTCCCTGAAATTTGATTATTTTGCAAAAAAAGTATTTCCGATACCTTGATAGCGACGGAACCAAGCTGAGGAGCAGGGACGGACGCGAGGCTCGAGCGGAAGGAGCCGATTGGCGTTCGGGCGGCGCCGACGATGTAGGCTACCTGAAAATTGTCGTATTTTAATAAAAAAACACATTAATACCTTATTCCTCGCAGCGGCGCTCTGCGATAGCGCACGGAGCTGCATGCCACCGGCTGGCATCCTGAAAATAAGCTATTATAAAGTGCAAGGAGAACAAGAAGGAGCCAATCGAGAAAACGTGAAATAGGGTCGATTTCGGAGATTGTTTCCGCAAACGTTCTTTGGAGTCGAGCATGCAGGTGGCACTCTCGATGAGATAGTGGGGAAAGTGACTAGGGCGCAGAGGGCGAGCCGGAAAAAAAAGCTGTCGGAAAAGTCAACCCCCGAAACTGCACGGAAAAAGCAAAGAATGGAAAAAATGAACGAATGTATCGAACGAGCGGGTTGTATAACGAAACTATAATTCATGCCTAATCCGTGAAAATAAAGTGCGGAAAGAAAATAGATCAATGAAGATGCGGTGGCATCGCGATAAACCGACTTGCGCTTGGTTCTGAAAATTCCGTAAGAGGCATAAAGTTATCAAGATTTAAAAAATTAAATTAAAAATTGTAGTGACAAAATCGATATGCAAAAGATGGCCTTTAAAGGAAAGCCTCGCCCTAGTTCGCGCAGCTCCCAAATGCCCGTAGGTCATTGTCATAACCTCATCCTCTGTTCCAAAAGGCGCAGCGGATTTATCCATATCGAAGGTCGTCTGGCTTCCGTGAAACGTTTTTGCAAATTTTAAGGGTTGGGGGCGCAGAAATGCGGATGACTCGCCTGCCGGTGGAGTGTCGGGTCCAAGTGATCGACCATCTCGAACCCGATGATCTGATTGCCCTCCACCGTACTACCCGAGAATTTCGGTAGCTTTTTCATTTGAGCATGGTCTCGATTAACCGACTGATTTAGTTACCATTGTCCAAAGTCCAAGTTACCACTCCAAACTCAAATATTTCTGACTTTTGGACAGATTTTGGAGAACAAACAGCGCGACATCGTTGAGAAAAAAAAAATGCTCTATTGAATGATAACGGAATGCTTCCTATAAAGTTGCTAAGCATTTCTGGACTTACACAAAAAATCCCCCCCGGAATTTTGCAAAAGAACTGCAATCGTTTTCCGTTACAGCCGACGCATCAACATGAGGGGCTGTTACCAGGTCGAATCGAGGAGGTGTTGATCCATGGGCTGTGCATTCCGGACCGTCCCGATCAGGTGATGTGCGCTTCAACTGAAGTGCCGCCGATTTATTTTTCGCAGCTTTCAAATAGCCCGGCTTTTTAATGAAAATTTATCAAGTTTTGACGTCTAGGAATAGTAAAAAAAACGATAAACGGGGTTCTTAGCACTGAAATTTGGGGCCCCCCGGTAATGCAAAAGTACCTACATAAATTCAAGCTTTTCATCCATAGCTTTTTCAGTTGCAAATGACGTGTGTGGATGTGGTGGTGGTGGCGTCAGCATTTGCGCCGGTTATCCGCGCAAAAAGCTCTACCACACCGTCGACCCAGGGTATCTACAAGTTTAAGTTTTCAGGGTCCCTAGACGGAGGCTTCGTTAAAGGCGCTCATGTGAAGGGAGTGCAAAAAACAGCTTAGAAACACTTCCTCAATTTATATTGGAAGAGTGGGATCCAAGGCGAAAGAACCCAATTCCCGGATCGATTTTACAGCAGAGTTTGCCAGTTTTACAGTGGATTGCCGACATTGATGGGCAAGAATTGGCGGCAAAGGGAGGTCTGCGCATCTAATTCTCGCTTCCACATGCCCGTAGGTCATTTTCATCACCTCGTTCCCGCATCCCCCGAGCAGGAGTCACCCCCAATTTTACGTTTAGTTATTTGAATATTTACTATCTTGTATTTGAAGCATACACAAACTTTAGGAAGCCCCAGCCACAGAGCGTTACCTAAAAAAAAAATGCAGCGGCGGATCGAATTTAGTGACCACGCGCAGAGGACATCGCAGAGGCAAGGGATTTTGGACCAGGACCCTATACAGCCGTTTGGTATGTTTTACGTGATGCTCGGTACGGTAAGCTGAAGCCCAAGCCTGTGCCCAAGCGCGAACGAAACCTATTCTACGCTCTAGAAGATGTCTAACGCGCTAAACTGACTTCTGAATGTTTTAAAGCCTTAGACGGTTTGAAAAATTGATCACGTCTAGCTGCGCAGCCGAGGCGCCCCGGAAAATTTTCCTGGAACCAACTAGGCTGGCAACAAATGGAACTGGTGCTGACCCATCACGGTTTTCTGAACCGTTTGCAGTTGCTTCGCGTAAACCGACCGATGAGGTGGGTGATGCCGTGAGGAACGCGGCTTTTCCTTTTTTGATTCTTGCATAAAGTAGTTCACAAAATTGTTTAGACGGACGATCATCGCTTCTGGCCCATTCCCCCACTACGTCGTCCAGCTGGGTGTCGTCGGAATATGCCCACGTAACTGGAGTGAAACCGTAAGCGTTTTGGCGTCTGGGGCGTCCCTCAGTAATTCCGATAAAATGCTCCTAAAAATCATAAAAAAAAATATTGAAAATTGACCTTTGGGTCAAAAATAGCAAAATTTTCCAAAAAGATGTAAAATTTTAAAGTTTCGGTAAAAATTTTTAAAAGCTATGTTTAAAAATCGGAATTTTCGTAAAAAAAAAATCGATATTTCTTGTAGTTTTAGTGAAAGTTTGTAAAGTTGCACGTTTAGCAATATCAAAAAAAGTTTAGAAACATTTTGGCTATTTTTATTAGAAAAATGATATCCTACTGGACATTAATTCAATTTCCCTAGTTGCGATCGGCTTTTTGAGAATGAGCTTTTCAGGTTCTGGCACACGACTTGGTTTTTTGGGTCGAGGATCGGGATGGGAACGCCCTCTACGTCAGCAACGACGAGGATACGATGGTGTTGACGCATAGGGCGCCGATCAGCGCCGGGTATGTTGAGGCGTAGCTATATGACGACAGAGTTACTTTAAGTTTTCGCGACCCGGATGTGACAAGCTTATCCGACGGCCATGACGTTAAATGGTACCAGGCGGGATGCTATTTTCCACTCAGCAAACCACCGCATCGGGGGACGATGTCGTGGATCAGGTAGATCAACTAAAGGCAGGAAAAGCAGCCTACTCATACATCCTAGAAAATTCGCTAGGCCACCGTCTCTGTTCTCACAATTCCAATGTCCGATCAATCGAATCACCATGCCACAGCAGTTGTTTTTTGTTGTGGGCTGGCCTGGGCAGGTTAGTTGAAAAATGGTGCTTTCGCAATATCGGGGGGGGGGGGGCGGACGAATTTTTCCTGCAAGTCCAGAAATGCCTAGCAGCTAGTAAGTACGGAAAACAACCAAAAAAGCGTAACAAAATTTTTACAAGAAATTTAGTTGGGCTATATTTGGCCGAAAACAAAATATTTTGTATTTGTAATGGCAATTTGCAACGTTTTTATGTTTAGGAATAGTAAAGACAGTTCAGAAATAGAAAAATTGGAAACTGGATCCTTAAAAAAGTGTGTGTTCCCCCCTCCGATGCAAAAGGACCAAAAAATGGTAAAATCGTTCCGTGAAACTGCTCCTTTTAGGAGGCTGTCGGTCCCGTACCGTGGCCGGCAAAGTCTAACGAAATGTTTGTTGGCTGGCCACGCCCGCCAACCCCTATCAAACCAACAATTGAGGTGAGTGTGCGTGTCTCCAATGGCCAACTTTCAAATCCGGCTTCACCGATGAGTTTCAGGTAGCCCCATGGATAGCCGGTGTCGACAAGGTGGATGAGATGGTGGTATACATGAATTCTGTCTGCACGAGTACGCAGCTGGCGGGGATGCTTCATGCCTCCGGAAGGAAAACGACGTTTGCTCGGGTGGCGCCGTCTTGCTTGCAAAAACGACTTTCTTTTTTAGCCCAAGGTGGTGATAGGAGAAATGATATGCGATGGAGAGGTGAGTAGAATTTTATGCTTTCTGTTTTCAAAGCCCGAGTTTTTATAATATAAATCGAGCAACCTTACAGTTTTTGGCACGATTCCAAGGCATAAAAATGGCCAATTTTGCTCGAAAAATACAAAAAATTTGAACTTTTCTTCTTGGGAAACACAAATTCGCGAATTTTGGCCTATAATTCAACCTTGTTTTCGGCGCAATTTCTTTTCTAAATAGCGGATGCGTTTTTACATTGTTTTTAGCGATTCCCGCGCATCACAGTTTTGCAAATTCCGAGAAAGGTTTTAATTTTTGGGTGGAAAAATCGTTTTTTGGATCCAAAATGACCAACCTTTCGACTTTTTCAAACAATTGTCTAATTTTTCTACTGAAAATATAGATAAATCCTACTATAAACAATATAAAAACATTTGATATTCGGTTACGAGGCCGATTTGGACCGCCAGGCAAAAGAGTTGGTTTCCCCCGCGGATCCTAAACAACCCAAAGGGTTTGACACATGCAGTTTAGATTGAAGACGAGCCTCTGGCGACGCGCCTGGAGAAAAATTTAGAAGTCTTGGAGAAACTAGCACTGCGTGAGCCGAGGGGTCCACGGCCGGAAGTGGTCATTTGCTGCTTGGAACTGCGACGGGCGTCCCATAATCCGTATCGGGAGCCACCGCTGCCCAAAGTTCTCAATGTAGGTATTTTGGTTTCGTATTCCCTGTCATTTTGCGTGGAGAAATTGAGGCAAATTAGCGCGTGTGCAACCTCGAAAAAACCGAAAAATTCTACCAAAAAAAGCTTGTAAAACAGTACATTTAAATTAAAACCTGGTTTTGAAGAGTGTTGCAAACTGGTCGTGTCAAGAGCTTTAGAATGGTGTAACTATCGTTCCGATCCGATACTTCTGTGTCGTTTTAGAGCAGGGTTTTTTTAATTGGGGCACTCTGTTTTAGAAGTGGCTTTACGACCGAGATCAACTTGCTCCGGGCGTGTTATACGAAGTCAACGAAGGGGACCTGGAGTGTACTTTCCTCGACTTCAAGGTGAACTTGCTTGATGTTGAAAATTCGTAAAATTCCTTCAGCGCGGACTAAAGGCCAATTTTCCGAGCCTCGAACTTTTGCCAACCAGCCATCCGGACGTCGTCTGTGTGTCCGAAATAATGGCCAAACGACGCCCGGTAGGTGGCTAATTTTAAAGAGGACTAGGAAGCCAATCTTTTCGCAAACTATTCTAACAAATCACAAATTTTTACAGCTATACCGCGAGGAAGAATGCCTAGCCTACTACTTCCGGTTATCAGGCATCGGTCAGGGTAAGTACCTTAAGAAGTAAATTTTGCAGCCATGTCAGCTTAGAATTAATTATCTAGTTAAGTTAAACCCCATTTCAGCCGTGGTAATCGCCTATCGTCACTGCAATAAAGAAACATGGCCTCCACACGGACGTGACTCGTTTTGCCTATTCCCGATGGCGCGAGAAGGTGACCATTCTGCCTGGGAATGCCACGCGTGTCGCATCCAACAGGATACTCCTTGGAGAACGAAATAATTTATTTTTTTCGTGTTTTCGGGCCAAATGACTTTAAATTTGTTGATGAGCTTTAATAAACCTTTCACATGGTTTTATGCCTTTGGCGGTCGATCATAATTAAATCGTTTGTTGCCGGTATATCTGAACGAAATCATGGAAATTACGCAAAGCATTAATGAAGAGAGTGCAATAAGAGGTTAATGCCGCTATCCATGACCATAGTTGGCGGCAAAGGGTCCACCTGTCGCTCTAATTCTAACTACGCATTACAACGCAAGGCGGCGATATAGTATTTTAGTTGTTAGAGGCATATACCTTATTTCCTCTAATAAGTTTTGCGTGACGTTGCTATTTAACAAGATTTTAAGCTGCCATCAGCGGGAAATTTTGTTGTTTTTTTTTGTCAAAATCCGTTCATTTTACCCACCGTTTTTCGAGATTTCAGTCGAGAAGAAAAATATAGGTCCACCTTTACTGGGCGCAAAGCACGTCAATTTGATCAATGAACCGCCGTTTCTTGTGGGACGCATCGAGGGACGCGTCATCACGAAGCGGAATTCTGGACCAAGAACCAGACAGCCATTTGGTAAGCGGATCCCAAAATTCTGGGCTGGTACCCAGATCAAAATTACACGTGTAAAAACAGCCAAAAATTTACACGCGTGGTAAAATTTCAGGCGTGTAATTTTGATCTGGGTACCAGCTCTGAATCGACATGCTGCGTTTTTTGGGACTGACGTCAACAGCGGTTGTGACCTCTAGAATTGTTCTAGATTTCAAGATATTTTTGAGCTTGAAGCCTCCGTTCAGATCCTCAGCCATGCCGTATTGGCCATTTCCCATTCAATCGACTCAACCAGCAACAAATGGAGCTGGTGTTCGCCCATCACGGGTTTCTGAATCGACTGCAGTTATTGCGCGTGAACCGACAGATGAGGTAGGGCGATGAAGGCTGTGTGGCAGTACATAGCGGTTAATTGTGACAAAAGAACTTCCGTAGAGTTTTTCGTTCGTTCAGGCAGACGATCATCGTTGCTGGGCCATTCCCCTCCTACGTCGTACAGCTCGGTATCATGGCAACATGTCGACATAACTATTACGGGGTATGCTCGTCTTATTCGCATTAGGTTCTTTCCCATTATCGGTCGGGGGGTGCACTTTTCCTAAGGATCCAATTTCTCTAATATGATGAAGAGTTAGCCGTTTTTTTGCCATACCTAAATGTAAAAATTTTACAAATTTTGATTAACAAATACAAAAAATGTGATTTTTTCGTCCGAAATTTCAACTAAAAGTTTTTATTATGTTTTTTTCTCCACTTAAAATATTATGACATTTTACTGAAAACACTAGCAAGGCACTAACAATTACGTTGTTAGGTGTTCCTTGACTTCTAGGAAAAAAAAGTTGTTTCTTCCCCCGATATTGCGAAAGCCCCTCGCGAGTTCTATCATTATCATTATTATCGTTACTGTAATTAGAATTACCTTTCTTAAGCGTAATAACGTAATTTGTAGTGCCTAAACAGTGTTTTTTGGCTAAACTTCAAATACGATTAAAAACATGCCCGGTTTCGGGTTGGAATCTGGGAGTTGCAAGAAAAAAATTCTGTCACGCCCCTTCGGATGCGAAGGTATCCTTTCCAGGCTCAAAGACGCGAGCTCATTTTCTGGGTGGAAGATCGGGACGCTCACACATTCTACGTCAGCGATTTTGAGGACACGATGGTGTTGGCATGTCAAGCACCGATCCCCGAGGGGTTTGGCAGGCTTCCAGTTAGGCATGTAAAGACATTTGCAGTTTTCGTGAGCCGGATGTGATAAGCTCCAGGGGCGCTGCGGTACAGGAATATTATGCCACTGGATGTTACTTTCCGTTGAGCAAGCCACCACATCGCGGAACAATGTCCTTGATTAGGTAGATAGAGTTAGAAGCGAAAAATTCAAAGATGCAGGAAATTCCCAAGGCCATCGACGCTTTTTTCGCAATTCCAAGGCCCGGTCAACCGAATCACCACGTCACGCCAGTTGTTTTTTGCAGTGGAAAAAATGATAACGGTGAGTCTTGAAAATTAATTCATCGTGGTTGCCTGTGATCTTTAGGTCAGCGGCGGTCCGACACCATGGGCTTGCAGAAAGTTTCGAGACACACCCGGGGACAGGGCACCCGACCCTCAGGTAAGGTAAACTAAAATTTTCTCAACCCAAGCCTAACTTTTTTTAGATAGAGCGTGCGGTTTTTTAATTGTTTTTAACTATTCTTAAGCACAGAAACTATACAAATTTTCGTGCTTCCAGGTTAACGGGGGACGGTTATTTTAGCGGGGGGCGGTTGCCAACTTGTCTGGGCCTGCCTGCCTGGTGATAAATTGGATTTACATTCATTTCGCCGAATTTTCATATCGCCGAATTTTCATATCGCCGAATTTTCATATCGCCGAATTTTCTTTTCGCCGAATTTTCATATCGCCGAATTTTTATTTCGCCGAATGTGTATTTCGTCTAAAGTTTATTGCACAAAGCTTCATTCGGCCGGTTTTTCGTAGCCCGTTATCTAGCGAACAATAAAATATAGCTCACAAGGAGTCGCTTTTAGGTGCTTTTGGAGTTTCTGGACGGGACCTAGTGTTCGATAGAGAAAAAAAATTCTGAGCAAGATACCGTTTTCAAAAAGTGCTGATCGATTAAGGAATTTTCGAAAATTTAATTTAAAGTTCGCGCTTTTTTCTCGTTTTCGGATCCATTTCCTCGGTTCACGTCGTTTTCGGGGCTGGGCAGGGCGCCATTCATAACCTTCCGCCAAGGCCTGCCACACAGGTCCCATTGGTGTATTGGTAGCGCGCTTGCCTACCAACTTTTTAACATATTTTTGCCTCGGGTTCGAATCTTCGCGCTGGCTAACCGTTTGCTTTTTGGTTCTTGAACCCCTTATCGGTGCATAAAATTTTCATTGGCAAAAAAGCAAAGAGTTAACGATAAATAAGAATCGAACTTGCGGCAAAAGGTCAAAAAAAACTTCGTAGGACAATGCACTAGCCACTTGGCCATGCCTAGGACGGGATCCTGGTCGCGTGAAGTCCTCATGTGGCAGGGGCGGTAGACCGACGCAAATCACCTCAAATCACCGCAAGGGTCCGGATACCCGGAACATTTGAAATTAAATTAAATTTTCTAAAACAGCTTTATCGATCAGCACTTTTTGAAAACGACATCTTGTTCAGAATTTTTTTCTCTATCGAACTAGCTAGGTCCCGTCCAGAAAATCCAAAAGCACCTAAAAGCGACTCCTTGTCAGCTGGCCTCTTCTTCAGGAATAGGTCGACGCAAACATCAGTGCCGCTGTTTTCAACGAAGGTAAAGTTATCTTCTTGATGCGGGCAAAATATTGTAAATTCCAAGGTCTCCAACATAGATTTTCATACATAATTCGGCGAAATGAACCGGCGAAATGAAAATTCGGCCATAGGAAAATTCGGCGATATGAAAATTCGGCGATATGAAAATTCGGCGATATGAAGATTCGCCGGATTTTAGCTCGTTTTTATCATCTTCATGCACGTTAGGCCGAAAAAGCAAGCATTTTCAGCATGTTTTATAATGTTTTTCTTAATTTCTCCTCCCCTGTTAGTAGTCAGTGTGTGTGTGGACACTTTGCATAAAAAACCCGGGTTGCAGCTATAAATAGAAGCGAAGAGAATTTTTATGGTTCAGAAATAAGGTGGTTAGGGGTAATCGAGGGCGTAGATTACTGCACGCTTATCAGTTTTTTACAAAAATGGCGTTTTATACCCTATTTTAACGTTTTTAAAACATATGGAAACAGACTAATTTGCATACGCGTATTAATTCGGCTCATTCTGGGCTTTGCGGGGTTCCGGGTCGGTTGCTCACGTAGTTCCTATGGCGTTCAGGTCTCTAACGTTATTAGTAATATTCATGCAAATTATAATATGCAAAGTGCCCGTGTATCAAAGGGCCCCGCAGAGAGGCCAGGGTTGAAAAGTCGCGAAGCGGCTTTTCAACCCTGGTTTCTTTATTAAAAATCAACCGTAAACGTTTCGCAGAAATGGACAATGGCATCTTGCTCAGTTTTTGAAGCGCTTTCGAGGCAACTAGACTTCGTCCTGAAACTCCATTTTCACCTATAAACGTCCCCTTTTGAGCAATCCTGGATTTTTCGACCCCCCCCCCACATATGTATATAATGCGGAAGCAATGCCTGCTCTGAGCTATCCTTAGCTCTCCGGATCTACGATTGCTTTTTAGGTTTTCCCCTGGGTATCCGGGGCGCTGCGCAACGTCGATGAGATGGTGGTTTATCTCAACGATTGCGTCACAATTGTCGAACTGCAGCGGATACTTCATGCCTCTGGGCGGAAGTCGACATTTGCTCGTGTAAGCAGCAGCCTAGCTCTCAAAAATGTCTGTTTCAGCCTATACTTCTGAATGAAAAACAGGCCGACGATGCGAGGGTAAGTGATCATTCAAGGGCACCTTGGGTTTACAGGGTTTATTGGCCCCCGAAGCTCTGCGAGCGACAAATATGGACCATGGAACGAATTCAGATTGAAGATGAGACCCGATTGAAGCGTCTGGAAAAAAACTTACAAGTCCTCGAAGAAATCGCACTGCGTGAACCAAGGGATCGTCAACCGGAGCTAGTCATTTGCTGCCTGGAAATGGAACGCTATTGGCGGTGTAGCCTTCCTCCATCACCCCAACTCGCCGAAATTCTACAAGTCAGGATCGGTTTCGGGGATGCGGGAGGGATTCTTTAGTATTCGTGGGGGGGGGGGAGGGACGGACACACTTTTTCTTTTCCAAAAATTCGGCATAGCGAAATTCGGTATAGTGAAAATTCGGTATAGTGAAATTTCTACATAGCGGAAATCGGCACAGCGTCAATCCGCATAGCAAAATTCGGCATAGCGAATGGAACTCCTGGGCAGCGCGGCGATTCGGATTTTTCGACGGCTCCGCAAGTATACCAAATGACGTCCAATGGTTTTGAAACTTTGCAATTCGCTGCCCCCAGGGCTTTACTTCCGGGTGTAGAAAAATCAGAATTTTACCTTCTAAACCCGCAAAATCCTGAGACCACCGCCGGTCAAAAGTGCTGGGCCCGTCAGTGCGGCGGTGGTCTCGAGAAATTTTTGTTTGCGACGTAAATTATTTTTGCAAGTGAGATTTGGAAACTACATATTTAGAAGTATCTCTGAGAAAATTTGGACGAGATCGGTTCGTTGTCACTATTTTTAAAGGGGCCAGGAAGGGTACAGGAGTTACAGCAGTCGCCGTCTTTCTCCCTCCCCGTCTTGTTCCAAATACCTGGTCCCTCCGAAAGCTCAAATTTATCCTTTTTGCAAAGCTTTGCTCCATCAAAACATCAATAAAAATGGGTAAAGGAAAATAGTGTCGAAAATCTTCTTTGCGAAAATGCCGATTTCTTAGCTAGTAAACGATTTTTTTAGCTCCCGCCTGCCATTTAACAAAAATAAGATATTATAGAAACAATCGTAGAAAAAAATTGCGTTTCACTAGCCCTTACTGTTAGACCACCGCCGAGGCCTATTTTGGACCACCGCCAGGGCCGGGATTGCCCAACCCCTTCGAGCCCTCCGAGCCTTCAACTCCTCAGGGGAGGGATCCGAAGGACCCGAGCTATTGGAAAGTCAAATTTCTTTTTTTTAAAGTCAGAAGTCAAATTCCCAAGGCCCGCGAAGCGGGTTTTGGGACGCTGGTTCTACTATAAAAACTTGACAAATATTAATTAGAAATTTTTAATTTAGGTCGAAAATTTTACTTTTTCTATCCAAAATGACCAAATTTTCCACTTTTTGGCACTTTTCCAACTTTTTTGAAAGTTGTTCGACTTCAAATAGAGTTCAAGCTTGTTAAAAACAGTATAAAAACGCTATATTCGATGATTTTGGCCAGGACCGCCAGGGAAAAAGTTGGTTTCTTCCCGAATCCCCGTAAAGCTCAAAAGGACCATTTCATTGGCCTATGCTATTTATGTAGAACCTGTCAAATGATTTCTTTAGCTGTGGCTTGTCAACCGAGATAACCTCATGCCAGGGATGTTATACGAAGTCAATGAACGCGATATTAAGTGTACCGTTCTTGCCCTCAAGGTTACTTTTAAGTCATATCCATAGCGTCTTTTTAGCGTGAACTGAAGGCCACTTTTCCGAGCCTTGAGCTTTTGCCCACGAGCCATCCGGACGCCGTATGTGTTTCTGAAATAATGGCCAAACGACGTCCGGTAAGTGTCTGATTTTAACGAGGACCAAAGGTATAATTCCGAGGCCGATATTATCGTAAAATATTCCAATAAATAAACAAATTATTACAGCTATACCGCGAGGAAGAATGTCTAGCCTACTACTTCCGGTTATCAGGCATCGGTCAGGGTAAGTATCGTAAGAAGTAAATTTTGCAGCCACGTCAGCTTAGAATTATCTAGTTACCTTAAACGCCATTTCAGCCGTGGTAATCGCCTATCGTCACTGCAATAAAGAAACATGGCCGCCACACGGACGCGACTCGTTTTGTCTATTTCCGATGGCGCGAGAAGGCGACCATTCTGCCTGGGAATGCCGCTCGTGTCGTTTTGAAATTTACAAGAATGATCCGAAGATATAATTAATTTTGCTTGCCCTTTTCGACTATCTAAACGAATTTTATCTACCCTCATTTTTCAAGAGTTTTAATAAACGTTTATACCCATTTGTGTCTTTGTCCATGTCGACGTACTTCGGTCGTCTTCTCCAATTATCGACAAAAAAAGTTTTTGTTTAATTTGAAGGCTCGAAAAGTCTAATTTTTAGTTTTTTACTTTCCTTTGCGTTCCGCAGAAGGCACCCGAGGGGACGACGCGACGCTCCCCCTTACGAAAGCAAACCGCGGTCCCTGTGCCCCTCAAGCCTTTTTCCGAAATTTGAGTTGCAGCGATTTTTTGCCGAATCCCCGTTTCTGAATTTCGGCTTTTTTTACAAATGTTTTGAACTTTTGCGTATCACGGAACGGGGCATTTGATCATTGTAACTTTTGAGAATGTTCTGCGTAGTTGTTCGTCCAGAATCCTACGTTTTCCATGCCCCCAGCGCCGGGAATTTCCTTCCCCGAAAGCGTTTCTCCAGGGACTGTTGCTATAAAGCGATCCTTTTTCCAAACTGAACTGTTCCTCCAATCTGTTGCCAGACTCTCCGCCAATGCACGCTAGCTTTTACCAAAGGGGCCCTTGCCACCAGGCAATTTCGAAGCCTACCTTGCTTTAGACAGTTTTCAACCCATTTTTCGGATTGGCCTAGGCGTATCGCCTCTAATATTGTTCGAAAACTTCGATAGTCGAGGATTACCCTTACCCCTCTTAGAATTATGCAAACCTGGCTCTTGGGTAGGCCTGGTGCTAGTCTAGCCTTCGAAAACAGGTTGGCCGGCACCCTACCCTTTCCTATACCATCGTTTTGATCCTCTTCTACGATTCCCATTCTTTCCTCAACTTTGCTTTGCACTAAAAACTTTTGCTTTAGATGACCGTCGATGACGGTCCAAACTTTCGCCAGCCGCGTCGGCGACAAGTCGACTTCGGCCAGGCCGGTTCACCTCAAGGTGGCCCTCCGCAAGGTGATTTGAAATTCTCGCATTTTTAATCAGTTCCTTAGGGTACCGCGGCGGCCAACCGCTCGTGAGGGCCCCACCACAAGTCACGCAGAAGCGCCCGCCGGTCCCACAAGCCGCGCTCGAAGACAAGGTATCAAAACTATTTTCGATTGATGTTATGCTTTTAGGCGCGCAAATGGAAACAACTCCAGTCGAAGCGTTACGCAGAGAAGCGCAAGTTCGGCGTTGTCGATGCGCAGAAAGAAGAAATGCCTCCAGGTCTGGAATTTGGATTTGTCTTTCAACTCCTCCTTAGAACATGTGCGCAAGATCATCCGTGATCACGGCGACATGACGTCAAGAAAATACCGGCACGACAAGCGCGTCTACCTCGGAGCGCTCAAGTACATGCCACACGCTGTGCTGAAGCTGCTCGAGAATATGCCGATGCCCTGGGAGCAGATTCGAGACTGCAAGGTACTCAATCGTCAGTTTTCTTCAAATGTCTTTAGGTTCTCTACCACATCACCGGCGCGATCACTTTCGTCAACGATATTCCGCGAGTCATCGAGCCGGTTTACCTGGCTCAGTGGGGCGCGATGTGGATTATGATGCGTCGCGAGAAAAGGGATCGTCGCCACTTCAAGGTTTTGTTTTCAGTCTCTTTTTTTTATATTCTTGGTTAGAGAATGCGCTTCCCTCCATTCGACGATGAAGAGCCTCCACTCGACTATGCCGACAACATCCTCGGTATCTAGCAAATGCTAATTGCATTCATTTGGTTTTAGATGTCGAGCCCCTCGAGCCCATCCAGATGGACCTTGATCCTGAAGAAGACCAGGCCATCAGCGAATGGTTCTACGACCACAAGCCCCTTGCCAACACTCGGTGCGTAGTCTTTTTGAAAATGAAAATATTTTGTAGGTTCGTCAATGGGACAACATACCGCAAGTGGGCCTTCTCGATCCCGATGATGGCAACTCTCTACCGTGTTGCCAACCAGCTGCTCACGGATCTTGTCGACACCAACTACTTCTACCTGTTCGACTTGAAGAGCTTCTTCACTGCCAAAGCCCTCAACGTGGCAATCCCCGGAGGCCCCAAATTCGAGCCGCTCGTCAAGGATGTCAATGTGTAAGTCTGACCTTCGCGTTTCTTATTCATATTAACTTTAGTGACGAGGACTGGAACGAGTTCAACGACATCAACAAGATCATCATCCGGGCGCCCATCCGTACAGAGTACCGCATCGCGTTCCCGTACATGTACAACAACCTGCTCAACTCGTTGCCCGTCCAAGTTGCGTGGTACCATGAGCCGTCGGTCGTCTTCATCAAGACCGAGGATCCGGATCTCCCGGCCTTCTACTACGACCCCCTCATCAATCCGATTGCTACAAGCGCAACGGAAAGGGCTGCCGAGCCGCTGCCTGACGATGAAGAGCTCGAGCAGTGGGAATTCCCCGACGACATTGTGCCGCTCTTCGAACACGTGCCGCTGTACACCGACAACACCGGCAACGGGCTGGCGCTGATGTGGGCCCCGCGGCCATTCAACCTCCGTTCCGGCAGAACCAGGCGTGCACTCGATGTGCCGCTTGTCAAGACATGGTACAGGGAGCATTGCCCAGCAGGTATATTTGCACAGTAGTTTTTCAATATCTTTTTAGGCATGCCGGTCAAAGTGCGCGTCTCCTACCAAAAGTTGCTGAAGGTCTTCGTCCTCAACGCACTGAAGCATCGCCCGCCCAAGCCACAAAAACGACGCTATCTCTTCCGATCGTTCAAGGGAACCAAGTTCTTCCAGCAGACGACGCTCGACTGGGTTGAGGCTGGCCTACAGGTATAATTTTTCACAGGTATTATGATCAATCTTTCCGTTACAGGTCCTTCGTCAAGGTTACAACATGTTGAACCTGCTCATCCATCGCAAGAACTTGAACTACCTTCACTTGGACTACAACTTCAATTTGAAGCCGGTGAAGACGCTGACCACCAAGGAGCGCAAGAAGTCGCGGTTCGGAAACGCCTTCCACTTGTGTCGTGAGATCTTGCGCCTGACGAAGCTCATCGTCGACGCCCACGTGCAATATCGACTGAACAATGTGGACGCCTACCAGCTCGCCGACGGTCTGCAGTACATCTTCGCACACGTGGGCCAGTTGACGGGAATGTATCGATACAAGTACAAGTTGATGCGACAGGTATTTTATTTTCTGAAGCCGAATACATGCTTTTAGGTGCGCATGTGCAAAGATTTGAAGCACATCATCTACTACCGCTTCAATACTGGCCCAGTCGGCAAGGGTCCTGGCTGCGGATTCTGGGCACCAGGATGGCGAGTGTGGCTCTTCTTCCTGCGAGGTGATTCTTATTATCACTTTCCTAACACATTTTATAGGAATTACTCCACTTCTTGAACGTTGGCTCGGCAATCTGCTGTCTCGTCAATTCGAAGGTCGTCATTCCAAGGGCGTCGCCAAGACCGTCACCAAGCAACGCGTGGAATCGCACTTCGATCTTGAGCTCAGGTACGTTAACTTTTCTTTTTCTTTGAGCCAAGTTTAGGGCTGCCGTGATGCACGACATCCTCGACATGATGCCAGAGGGCATCAAGCAGAACAAGGCTCGCGTGATCCTGCAACATTTGAGCGAGGCCTGGCGCTGTTGGAAGGCCAACATCCCCTGGAAGGTACCTGGGCTGCCGACGGCCGTCGAGAACATGATCCTGCGCTACGTCAAGGCAAAGGCTGATTGGTGGACCAATTCAGCTCATTACAACAGGTACGTTTGTCAAAATCTTCTTCATCTTTGTGCTTTAGGGAGCGTGTCCGTCGCGGAGCCACCGTCGACAAGACTGTGTGCAAGAAGAACTTGGGGCGATTGACGCGTTTGTACCTGAAGGCTGAACAAGAGCGCCAGCACAACTACCTGAAGGACGGTCCCTACATTTCTGCGGAAGAGGCCGTTGCAATTTTCACGACCACGGTGCATTGGCTGGAGTCTCGTCGCTTCTCACCAATTCCCTTCCCACCGCTCTCCTACAAGCACGACACGAAACTCTTGATTCTGGTAATGCGTTTCGAGAGCGTTCTATATACTTTTTTAGGCCTTGGAACGACTGAAGGAAGCGTACTCGGTGAAGAATCGGCTGAACCAGTCGCAGCGTGAAGAGCTGGCACTCATCGAGCAAGCGTACGACAACCCCCACGAGGCCCTATCCCGGATCAAGCGTCACATGCTCACGCAGCGCACATTCAAGGAAGTCGGCATCGAATTCATGGACCTGTACTCGCATCTGATCCCCGTCTACGACATCGAGCCGCTGGAGAAGGTCACTGATGCCTATCTGGATCAATACCTCTGGTACGAGGCCGACAAACGAAGGTAATAATTCATGGTTCAGCTCTTTGAATTTCAGAAGTTCGGTTGAAAAGATTTTGGTTTTAGACTCTTCCCAGCATGGATCAAGCCTGGCGACAGCGAGCCCCCGCCACTCCTCGTCTACAAATGGTGCCAAGGCATCAACAACCTGCAAGACGTATGGGAAACCTCCGACGGCGAGTGCAACGTGATGATGGAGGCCAAGCTTGAGAAAGTGTGCGAGAAGATGGACTTGATGGTGCTGAACAGACTGCTACGGTATGCCTCTCTCCCACTATTCCATTCGCTTTTAGATTGATCGTTGACCACAACATCGCCGACTATATGTCTGCCAAGAACAACGTGATGATCAACTACAAGGATATGAACCACACTAACTCGTTCGGCATCATCCGCGGCCTCCAATTCGCCTCGTTCATCATGCAATACTACGGTCTCGTGCTCGATCTACTCATCCTGGGTCTACGTCGTGCCAGCCAAGTTGCCGGACCGCCCCAGTGCCCCAACGAGTTTCTGACCTTCCAGGTTCGTACATTGGCTTGCAAAAATTATGAAACTTTGATTTAGGACATCGCTACCGAAACGGCGCATCCAATTCGACTTTACTGCCGCTACATCGACAGGATCTGGATCATGTTCAGGTAGCAATCGCCTAGCTGCTATAGTAAACCGTTTTCAGATTCACTGCGGACGACAGTCGCGATTTGATCCAGCGCTACCTCACCGAGCACCCGGACCCGAACAATGAGAACATCGTCGGCTACAACAACAAGAAGTGCTGGCCTCGTGATGCGCGCATGCGTTTGATGAAGCACGATGTGAACTTGGGCCGGGCGGTTTTCTGGGATATCAAGGTAATAATTTTCCATGAAAAGTCATGTGCTTCTAGAATCGCTTGCCTCGCTCCGTGACGACGATCGAATGGGAGAACGCCTTCGTGTCGGTCTACTCCAAGGATAACCCGAATCTACTTTTCGATATGGGTGGCTTCGAATGCCGAATCTTGCCGAAGTGCCGTACCACCCAAGAGGAGATCACGCATCGCGATGGTGTCTGGAATTTGCAGAATGAGGTTTGAATTGTTTGTTCTTTTCAAGCCCTCTTCGCAGGTGACAAAGGAAAGGACAGCCCAATGCTTCCTGCGCGTCGATGACGAGTCGATGGGCAAATTCCACAACCGCATCCGGCAAATCCTGATGAGCTCCGGGTCGACCACGTTTACAAAGATCGTAAACAAATGGAACACAGCGCTGATCGGATTGATGACTTACTATCGGTAATGCAAACCCGTCTAATAATATTTTTCTGCTTTAGTGAGGCGGTCGTCAACACGCAAGAGCTCTTGGATCTCCTGGTCAAGTGCGAGAACAAAATCCAGACGCGTATCAAGATCGGC
Organism: Mesorhabditis sp. LJ9110; assembly: GCA_038088335.1. Lineage (NCBI taxonomy): Eukaryota > Metazoa > Nematoda > Chromadorea > Rhabditida > Rhabditidae > Mesorhabditis > Mesorhabditis sp. LJ9110. Next base: position 113,811 of record JBBGBA010000223.1, on the reverse strand, counting down.
CTCAACTCAAAAATGCCTGCGCGTTTCCCGCCGGTCGTCTTCTACACACCGAAAGAAATCGGAGGCCTCGGCATGTTGTCGATGGGACACGTGCTCATCCCGCAGTCCGACCTTCGATGGATGCAGCAGACAGACGCCGGAGGCATCACTCATTTCCGCTCTGGAATGACACACGACGAGGACCAGCTGATCCCCAATTTGTACAGATACATTCAGGTTAGTTTTCGAGTCCCGATTAGCAACTTTGTTTTAGCCTTGGGAAGCGGAGTTCGTCGATTCGCAACGTGTGTGGGCCGAATATGCGCTCAAGCGACAGGAAGCCAATGCACAAAACCGTCGCCTGACGCTCGAAGATCTCGACGACTCGTGGGATCGCGGCATTCCAAGAATCAATACGCTCTTCCAAAAGGATCGTCACACTTTGGCCTACGACAAGGGATGGCGTGTCAGGACGGAGTTCAAGGCTTATCAGGTACGTTATTGAATTGTTGTTTGGAAATCCCTTTTTAGATCTTGAAGCAGAACCCATTCTGGTGGACGCATCAACGGCATGACGGCAAGCTCTGGAATTTAAACAACTACCGCACCGACATGATCCAAGCGCTCGGCGGTGTGGAGGGCATCTTGGAGCACACGTTGTTCCGAGTAAGTTATTCTCAACCCTATTCTAAGTTTCTTTAGGGAACATATTTCCCGACCTGGGAAGGCTTGTTCTGGGAGCGTGCCTCGGGCTTCGAAGAGTCTATGAAGTTCAAGAAGCTGACCAACGCCCAGCGCTCTGGTCTCAACCAAATCCCGAACCGTCGCTTCACTCTCTGGTGGTCGCCCACGATCAACCGTGCCAACGTAATTTTTTCTTTCGTGAAATAGTTATATTTTCTAGGTGTACGTCGGTTTCCAAGTGCAGCTCGACTTGACTGGCATCTTCATGCACGGCAAGATCCCGACTTTGAAGATTTCGCTGATCCAGATCTTCCGAGCTCACTTGTGGCAGAAGATTCACGAGTCGGTGGTCATGGATTTGTGTCAGGTTCAAAATTCATGCTCTCCGTGCAAAATTACTTTAGGTGTTCGACCAAGAGCTGGACGCGCTCGAGATCCAGACCGTGCAGAAGGAGACGATCCACCCTCGCAAGTCGTACAAGATGAACTCGTCGTGCGCGGATATCCTGCTGTTCGCCCAGTACAAGTGGCCCGTAAGCCGACCGTCGCTGCTGCCCGATAGCAAGGACATTATGGACAACACGACCACGCAGAAATATTGGCTTGATGTCCAGCTGCGTTGGGGCGACTACGATTCTCACGACATCGAAAGGTATTATTTACTGCTTTGTTTATATTATTTTCTCTAGATATGCTCGTGCGAAATTCCTCGACTACACCACCGACAACATGTCCATCTATCCGTCGCCGACTGGTGTGCTCATCGCCATCGACCTTGCCTACAACTTGTACTCTGCGTACGGCAACTGGTTCCCGGGAATGAAGCCGCTGATTCGACAAGCCATGGCCAAGATCATCAAGGCCAATCCGGCCTTTTACGTGTTGCGTGAACGTATCCGCAAGGGTCTGCAGCTCTACTCTTCCGAGCCCACCGAGCCCTATTTGACGTCGCAGAACTACGGCGAGCTGTTCAGCAACCAAATTATCTGGTTCGTTGCTTACATACTATTTTTCTATCTTGAGAACTATTCTCAACTGTGTTTTTTAGGTTCGTCGATGACACTAACGTCTACCGCGTGACGATTCACAAGACCTTCGAAGGCAATTTGACGACGAAGCCCATCAACGGCGCCATCTTCATCTTCAATCCTCGCACAGGGCAGCTGTTCCTGAAGATCATCCACACCTCCGTCTGGGCCGGCCAGAAACGTCTCTCCCAGGTTTTTTACTGCCCTATTCACATCAACAAACCTTTTTGATTTAGTTGGCCAAGTGGAAAACTGCCGAAGAAGTCGCCGCTCTGATCCGTTCGCTGCCCGTGGAAGAACAACCACGACAGATCATCGTCACAAGAAAGGCCATGTTGGATCCGCTCGAAGTTCACTTGCTCGACTTCCCCAACATCGTCATCAAGGGCTCCGAGCTGATGCTGCCTTTCCAGGCCATCATGAAGGTACTTTATAACAGATTTTTCGAAAAGTTTTTTAGGTCGAGAAATTCGGTGATCTCATCCTGAAGGCGACCGAGCCTCAGATGGTGCTGTTCAATTTGTACGATGACTGGCTGAAGACGATCTCCTCCTACACGGCGTTCTCTCGTGTGATCCTGATCATGCGAGGCATGCACATCAATCCGGACAAGTCGAAGGTGATCCTGAAGCCGGACAAGACGACCACCACCGAGCCGCATCACATTTGGCCTAGCCTGACCGACGAGGAATGGATCAAGGTCGAGTTGGCGCTCAAGGACATGATCCTGGCCGACTACGGCAAGAAGAACAACGTGAATGTGGCGTCGCTCACCCAATCTGAGGTAACTATCTTTATTCGGGGCACATTATGCTTATTCAGGTCCGTGACATCATCCTCGGTATGGAGATCTCGGCGCCGTCGCAACAGCGCCAGCAAATCGCCGACATCGAGAAGCAGACAAAAGAGCAGAGTCAAGTCACCGCCACGACGACGCGCACTGTGAACAAGCACGGCGACGAGATCATCACGTCGACCACCTCAAACTACGAGACGGCTCCTTTGCCTCAAGGACAGAATGGCGCGTTCGGGCGATTTCTTCGACCAACCTTCACCTGCGAACCCAGGTAAATTTCGCCTAGTTTTCATCAGAAATCCATTTAGCACATTTACGTCAACTCGGACGATGTGAAGGACACCGGGTACACCTACATTCTGCCCAAGAACATTCTGAAGAAATTCATCACGATCTCCGATCTCCGCACCCAGGTATGAGCTGGTCTTTCGCACTGACTACGCTCTGATTTTTAGATTGCCGGCTTCCTGTACGGCGTCTCCCCACCGGACAACCCGCAAGTCAAGGAGATTCGCTGCATTGTGCTGACGCCGCAGACCGGAACGCATCAAGTCGTCTCCCTGCCCAACACGCTGCCCCGGCATGAGCTGCTCGCTGATCTGGAACCACTTGGATGGTTTGTAAAATTGATCACAAATGAACTTTTTTTTCAGGATGCATACGCAGCCCAACGAGTTGCCCCAACTATCTCCCCAAGACGTCTCGCTGCACGCCCGCGTGCTGACCGAGAACCCGGTGTGGGACGGCGAGAAGACGATCGTCATCACATGCTCGTTCACGCCCGGCTCCGTCTCCCTGACGTCGTACAAGTTGACGCCGTCCGGCTACGAATGGGGCAAGATGAACACGGACAAGGGCCTCAACCCGAAGGGCTATCTACCCTCTCACTATGAGAAAGTGCAGGTATGAAGTTTCTCTCGGCTTTTAATCATTTTTTTAGATGTTGCTCTCGGATCGCTTCCTCGGCTTCTTCATGGTGCCGTCAACCGGCGTCTGGAACTACAATTTCCAAGGTGAGCCTCGTTGAATATAACACTTTTTCGCCTCATATAATCTAATTATTCTTATCTTAATTCTTGCTTTTCAGGTGTCCGCTTCGAGGCGTCGATGAAGTACGACCTGTGCCTGGCGCAGCCCAAGGAATTCTACCACGAGGCCCATCGCCCGGTCCACTTCCGCAACTTCAAGGCGTTCGACGACCCGCTCGGCATCGGAGCCGCCGATCGCGAGGACATTTACAACTGAACCCCACCGCGTGCCCAGATTGTTTCTTTGTTTGTCTCAGTGATCCTCCTGGTCCCCTCATTGGCCGGTTTCTCCTTCTTTTATTTATGTTGTTCATTGTTTAATTTTGATTCGTTGTTGTCGTTCTGGAATTTTGGTCTCATGTTTTAACGTGCAGTAAATGTTCACGAATTTGTGGGATGGAGAATTGCAGGGAATGTTTCACAGAAGATTTGGGATACGTTGTGGGTTGGCGTTTCTAATTTGTTTTCCGCTTGCTACTTCCCCCCTGGAGACTACAGCCCTACAGTTCCCCTCATTGTCACTAGCGATACCATGGGCATTACATTCGATTTTAACGGATAGATTGAGACTAGATTTTCATAATTTCCCCAGTTTCGCACCTAGACTTTATCTTGCAACTATTTCTGCCGGCTAATCAGTCCTTCCGCGCATACTTTCCCCTCACTTTCACTAGCGCCATCGCCACCGGGGGCGATGCACCTCGGTTGGCATGTTGCACCGGCTGACAGCTGAGCGGGGGGAGTCGGATGCGGCTGTCGTGTGGAGTGTGGAAGTGCTCCTCTTTGCTATGCATAGCGGTGGACCATCGATCGCCGGGAGCGCGTGTCTGCGCGCTCTCTGCCAGCCGTGCTCCTCGGTGCTCAGCTGACTGGCTTGAGTACACCATCGACCGGCCACCACCCCCCTTGCATCTCTTTCCTACTGGTGGACGGTGCAAACGGCTATCGTGGCTATTTGTTTCCCCTCAATCTCGGCTACTGTATCACTCGTCACTGTACTCTATTAGGCGGCCCTTTTCTCTAATCGCTGGGGTGGTCTCTCTCTCTCTCTCTCCCTCTCTCTCTGTCTCGACCCCCACTCCTGACTGACCCGATTGCCGAGTAGTAGTCGACCAACATTAGACCGCTAGTGGGCTCTGACTGGTTTTCCGATATTCTGATTTTGGCTTCTGATCTAGATTATCATGTAGCTAGCTATCAACAACAGACTAGCAGAGATTCTTTGAGGAATCCCAGGGGTTGGGGGATGACTAGCAAAGATTTTTGTGGAATTTGGAGAGGTCCTGATGAGGCTAGCAAAGGTCTTTGGGGTTTTCGGCTAGTGGAAGACTAAGATAGGTTTCTGAGGAATTGGAAGGTAAGGGCAGGGGGGAGGCTATAGGAGTTGGCCCACTGATTCTTTGAGGAATTTTAGTGATAGGGCCATCTAGTCGAGATTCAGCAAGGGCAGCCTAGCAGAGATCCTTTTAAGCAGTTACTAACAGCTAGCAGAGATTCTTTGGGAAAGTGGAGACAATTGGTCAAAGTCATTTGTTGTTCTCTACCGTAACAATAAAAGTGCTTGCCCCGTGCAGCTCGACACCCATATCGTAATTAGCATCGCGGCGTAACGCACCTAGCAACGGCTTACCAGGATCACCGATTAAGCGGCTTTTCCTTAACTCGTTCCCTCTCCCTCTCTCTTTCGCGCTCTCTCACTCTCTCTATTTCCCTCTTTTCTCTCTCCCTCTCGCCCCTGTACGGAATCCTGGCAAACGTAAATAGTCGCGGCCCGGAACACTCTGCCGGGCCAGGCGATCGGTTTTCGGATCAATGGCCTTGGCAAGGCGGGCGACTTACACGTGGAGGGAGGAGTTGTAGGTAGCAGAAAGTAAGAGGGGAATGTAGGCTTAGGCTTAAACTTAGGCTTGGGCTTCGGCTTATGCTTGGGATGTTGCCGCTTCAAGTGTTTACTGCTAATCGTTGTTTGTAGGGAATTTTGGCGTTTTTGGGCACTTTTCAGCTCCTAGGAACTAGCTATTAGCACTGCCTGACTTCTGGCACCTTCAAGACAGCCTGGGCGAGCCAATGATGCCGGGGGCAATTTTTGACCTTGCCAGCCGGGCTGCAGTAATTAGGAGTCTCTCTCACTCGCTCTTTTACCCGCTCTCTCTCTCGCTCTCTCTATCACTCTCTCCGCTATTTTTATCATTTTAGGGTAGTCAAATCCGCTGCCTTCTCCCCTCCAACTGATCTCTACCCCCGGATTGCACCATGGTGACGCTGGCCGATATGTGGGCCCAGCATCAGCCGGTGAACGTCAAGGACAAGATGACGCTCTCCTTCAACCATAACGACGCCGAATTTTTGCGTATCTGCGTTTATGGTAGGTTTCTCTCTCTCTCTCTCTCTCTCTCTCTCTCTCTCTCTCTCTCTTGCCTCTCTATCCCTGGATTCCAGACGTCTCCAAAATGTCGGCCGGCGACCTCTCCAAGTGCGCCGAGTGGCTTCGAGCTCGGGTTGCCGAAAAGTTGGTTTTTACAGTATTTTCGAGGCTACAGTAATCTACTACAATATCCTTAGAGCCTCAGATTACGATAGAAACTTGTAAAATCCCATTTTCTAGGATGCCCCAACGCCATTTTGACTTCACCTACACCGACGAGGAGGGCGACTGCATCACCACCAACTCGAGCAGCCCACGGCAGTATTTTGTGAGTTTGTAGTTATTTAAAAGTATAGCTTTGCTAGCCTGCCCTTTCCTAAAGAATCTCTGCTATGCCCTTTCCTAAAGAATCTCTGCTATGCCGTTCCCAAAAATCTCTGCTAGCCTGCCTTTGCTTCAATAATCTGCCCTCAATCATCTCTGCTAGAGACTTTATCCAATTTTTAGGAACTACTGTACTGGCTGAAGAAGCAGCCCAGCCGCACCCTGAGCATCACCACCTCCATCGCGCCGCTCAACCGGGCGCTGGAGATCCGCAACTGGGCCGGCGATCGTGCACTATCGGTAAGAACAACAAGTTTAAAGGAACCGGAAAGTCGGGCCATTTTCTCTTTTAAAATCTCGTGAAGGTTCAAAATACTGTACCGGGCATTCCAATTTTTCATTTTAGACTTTAGGGTTTTGCGAAAAGATGTTTTTGGCTTCCTGGTCCCTTTAAACGCTCCTTTTGCAGCCCTTCGACTTTCCGGAACCGGACAACACGCAGGAACGTTTTATGGACCTGCTCAGACGCCTCGAGCTGAAGCAGGAAAATGTGAAGGAAGCGGCCGAGAGGTAAGTATTTTCTTGGCTTAGGATCAGGCTTAGGCTTAGGCTTGGCTTAGGCTTAGGCGCAACCAGATCGGAGCAAGCTTTACAACTAATTTCGAAGTTCTTGCAGAACTCTCGCCAATCAGCAGAGAATCTTGGACAGTTACCGGCAGCCGAGCAGCAGCCCTGCCACGACCGTATCCTCGTCTCCAACTCTACCCGAAATGTCCCCTCCCCAGCCATTTGAGATGCCGCTCAACGCCGAGTGGACCAGATTCCAGAACGAGGCCAAGGAATCGTTGATGGTGAGGCTAGCCAATATTTCTTAGGGAACGGCAGGCTAGCCGAGATTCTTTAGGTGGCGGGTAGCAGTGATTCTTTAGGAAAGGGCAGGCTAGCCGTGATTACTGAGGAATTTTTTGACGCAGTTTTGCTGAAAATCTGCGTATTTTCAGGAGATTCAGCAACTGAAGAAGCTGCCCTCGCCCATCGGGCCGCCAAAGAAAACGACGCGCCTAACGATGGTGCACTCAGAGACGCTGTCCGTCAATGGGAACGAGTGGAAGCGACATGAAGCCGTTCAGACGAGCGATGTCGCCACTTGCGCCGGCATTTGCTCTGATGTGAGTTGCATCAATCCGGAATAACTCTAATTTTCGAATTTTTCACGACTCGCCAGTTTGGAGTACCGTAACCCATCAAAAACCTAAATCCGCGAATCTGGCTTCGTTTTGAAGCCTAGAGAGGTCCATTAGTGATCGAGAATTCGAACTGGCATCTTTCCAAGGGCCTTCGGATTTCTGCCATCCTAGTCCGTTTAAAACGGAATTTCCGCTTTTAGATCTGGCCGTGGACCAAGCAGATGAGTCCCGTCAAGGAGCCCCTCCCCGCCGTCGTCTTGGAACGTCTAAAGAAGCCGTTCCACACCCGGGGACTCGTCGTCAAGAAGCGGTACGTCTCTCTCGCTCGCCCCTTCTCTCTCTCGCTCTCTCGCTCTCCCTCGCTCTCGCTAGCTCTCTCTCTCTCTCTCTCTCTCTCTCTCTCTCGCTCTCTCTTCCACTCTATCTATTCCAACGCCAAATTTTTCAGCGAGACCGGCTGCTACACAAACGGCATCCTAAAGCGCGTACGCCTCGAGCGCCGCAAAGAAGCTGAACAGGCCGCCGAGCGCGAGAAGGGTGAGTTTTCCGGAAGGGACTTGCTAGCGCAGAACTTTGTGGAAGCAGGCTAGCAGAGTCCTTGAGGAGTCTTTCCGATTTTGTACCTATAAAAATTTAAATCTTAGCTGATTATCACCCCCCCCCCCCCTTAATGCTTAAGTGCCAGACCGATACTTTTGAGATGCAAATTTGCTTCGAAAAGTCGGGTCGCAGATAGGCAAAAGAATTCTTAGTCTTCCTGATTGCCCGGAGGCCAAATTCCGCGTCAATACGCGGTGACGGCCCCGGGGGCAGATAGGCATACGCAGGTGACCGACCCCCTGCATTCGACCCTCAAGGGGCCGGGTCAACCGATCGATCAGATCCCCCACCTGATTTCGCCTCATTTGCATTTGCATAATTTTCTTCTTGTTTATTCCTTGGATTTTTAGAAGCCGGCGCTCGGTTTTCCCTTTTTGGTAGAGCCGAATAGACCCTAATTTGCATAATTTGATTAGCATTTTAGTAGCCATTTTCGGAACGTTGTCGTGGATTTTCAAGTCTGATTTTAAGGTTGAGCGTATTCCAGCCAATTTGCATATCAGAGCAAACGAGCGTTTTAGTTTTTACAGGCTCTAATTTTTAAATGAGGTATTTATGGTCATTTAGGCCGACCGCAATTTTCAATTTTTTTAAATTGATATTGAATTTTAATCATCGAGCTGCCTTTTCAACTAATTTTTAAAGAGTTTCATAATTTTATGCTAATTTCTCTCCCATCTTTAGCTGCCGCCCTGGTCGTCGAGATGAGCGCCAACACCGAGCAGCAACAACAGCAGCAATCGAAGTCGATCTCCGAGCAGCTGGGCGAGATTCGAATTGGTATCGTGAAGGAGTGCCGCTCAAAAGTAGGTTTATTCACCAAAATCCCACCGATTTAAATAAGCTTAGTGGTAATATCACAATTTATATACTTCTAGATCGCCCCGGCCCCCAACGATGAAAATGACACAAAGATGGAGACGTTCTCGAAGTCGTTCCGCATGGTCAATTTGTCAAACGAGGAGCTAACGAATATTAAGGTGAATATTTGCTGGAGTAGGCTTTGCTTGGGCTTAGGCTTAGGCTTTGGCTTGGCTTAGCTTAGGTTTATGCTTAGGCTTAGTCTTAGACTTTGCTTAAACTTAGGCTTAGGATTACAAAGCTTGGTTACTACGCCGTTTTTTTCAGCTTCGTCTGTTCCGCAAGTCGAACGGCGTCCGCGACACGATGGGCGACCGTGCCATCGAGTTCGAGCCGAACGAGATGTGCAAAATTCGCATCGGAATGCGCGTGCCGATGGAGCGCTACGAGGTCAGTGCGAGGTTTTTAATTAAAGTGACGAATTAAATCTTGAAATTATGTGAAATTAATGCCCTAAAGCCTATAAATAGCCCAAACTACAAAATAAACCCCAAAAAATCCAAATTCCAGAATTTCTTCGTCTCGTACGTGATGGAGAACACGGACGGGCAGGTGATCTCGCCGTACATCCATCTGCTCGCCTACGCTAATGTACGTAATTACACCCGATTTTTATACATTTTTATTACAATAAGGGCTGGTTAACTCATTTCTCCTTCTAGATGAAGCCGGTGCAGCAGATGAACATCGTCGCTCAGCCGGAGACGAGCTGCGCCCGCGTGCGCCCCTTCACTAAAGACCAGGTAGGCCTTTAGGCTTAGCTTTTGGATTAGGTCTGGGCTTTGGCTTAGGCTTAGGCTTGACCTTGGATTTCGCTTTGATATGCCCATTTTCCGCTTCAGATCCCGCCCAACTCCTCGCCAGCCAAGGAGGAGATCTCGCCGGAAGAGAAAATGATCGAGCTGCTCGAGATGAAGCAGCTCAAGATCGAGGTGGCCGAGCAGACGCCGGAAGAGAAGAAGAGGGCGGAAGAGGTGAGAAAGTCGTGAAAGCATGAAAAATAGTGAAAAAGTCGGTTCTGGACTGTTATCGGGGGTTATGTTATAGTTTAGTATTTTTGGATTGCTAGAAAGTCATAGCACAAATTTTGAAAAATTTTGAAAATTCGAGAATTTGACCTTTTTTGGTCATTTTTCATACATTTTTCACCAAAAATACAACAATTTTCGCAAGTATTTATTATTTTTTGTTGCTGTTTTATCTAAAAACGCTATCAAAATGTCTTTATGTTGTGATAGGGCCTTAGGGAAACACAGGGAAAAATTTGGTTCCCCCCCCGCTAACAGTCCAGCACCAAAAAGGCTAGAAAGAACTTGTTGATATTTAGAAGTGCGCTACCGTTTAAAGCAATCGTTTTAGCAGGCGTCATGGGACGCCTTGTCGCCGAGGTCTCAGGAAGAGATCCTGAGCGTCATTCGTCACCACAGCCGACCGAGTTCTGAGCCCGAGCCCGAGCCGGTCAACCCGACGAAGCGCACGGCCTACTCACTGGCCGAATACGCTATCGCGCCCCACCGTTTCGTTCACAACCGCCGTAGGCCGCAGGTCGTCACCACGACCACCGTCGTCCCCATGCCGGCCCCCATCGCCAAGCCGGACGTTAAGTTGGAGGAGGTTAAGCCGGAGGCCAAGCCGGAAGCTGCCAAAGTTGAAGCGGTCAAGCCTGCTGCAGTTGTTGTCAAGCCAGTAGAGCCCGTTGACGAGGAGGTCAACGCCATCATTGACCGCGCCATCAACGAGGTAAGACTTTGACTTAAGCTTAGGCTTAGGTTAGGCATGGCTTAGGCATACATAGCAGAGATCCTTCAGGAGTAACTCATGCTCTTTTTCAGCACATGCTCATCGACACCAGCCTCGAGGGTGACGAAGAGGAGCGCAGCGCGCGCGACGCGCGCGACGCCCTCGCCGCCATGGAGGCCATCCTGGCGCAGTTCCGCATCCAGGACCAGGCACAGATCGAGATTCAGAGGGGCATCAACGACTCGAAGGTCACCGGCGTGCAGTCGCTGGTCAGCATCGCCCAAAACGTCGCCAAGAAGGTGCATCCGGTTGAGGTGAGAGAGAGAGAGAGAGTGAGAGCGAGAGAGAGCAAGAAAGATCACCAAAAAAAATTTTTACCTTCATTTTTCAGGTCATCGAAAGCCTGGAATACCGTCACTACGAGCCGCAGCAGGAGAAGGCCAGCGAGGAGCAGCAGAGCCCAGCTGATAACGAGACCACCGAGGACGACGAGACCGAGGAGGACGACTATACCTACGAATCTGAGGCCGAGGATGAAGCCGAGGAGCCGGTCGTCGAGACCAGCTTCGAAAGCGTCCCCCCGCAAGCCGCCCAAATAATTGTGGAGGAGGTGGCCGACGATGTCGAGGAGGACGAGGAGGAGGATGTTTTGGTGAGTCGCTCTCTCTCGCCCTCTCTCCCGCTATCTCGCAATCATTAACGGTATTATTTTTCCAGGACCACCAATCTGAGGTCTTCCGCGCCCCCGTGCTCACCGAGTCCGAGTTCGAGCTGTACAGCACTGATGTGGTAAGTTTTTTGACGATTTTTAGAGCAGTCCAGCAGAGGTTCTTTGGGAGCTCATAAATTTGGGCAGAAGAGAGAGAGAGAGCGAGAGCTCCATATCCTCCTGCCTTCACGACTCGTTTCAAATACCGTTTTCAGACCCAGGGCGACCAATCGGATGTCGATTCCGAGACCGAGTCGCTGGACTCGTCCTACTCGATGCCGCGCAGCTCCGAAGGCGGCGTCGACTCGGACGACGACAGCGAGTTCGAGGTGGTCGGCCGCTGGTAGATGAGCACCAACGAGCCCGCGATTTTTTTTCTTTGTATCTTTGTTCTTGTATAACCCACTGCTGTACCTCACCCGCCACCGTCTGTCATTTGTCGCATCGCGTAGCGCGCCGGAATTCCGGGGCACAATTTTTACAGTTTCTGTACTTTGGAGCGCTCCGGAGTTCCGGGAGACAACTCTTACAGTTTCTGTAAACCGTAGCACCCCGGAATCGGCCGGTTTTTATCTTTTTTTGGTGTCAGACACCACTTTTTGAATTTTATATTCACGTTTTTTTTACTTGGTAACCCGTCTAGTTGAATTCAGGAAGTCTAGTGTTCCATTTTCCGCTTTTTCTCGGATTACGGTAGCCCCAGGGAGAGCGCACTTTTTAGGAAATTACTCAGGCCTAGCCTGACCAGATTGCTCTAGAAGGCGCTCAAAATACCGTAATCACCCTGTTGGTGCGGTGTTGTTGGAAAACGAGCGCCAGCCCGTTTCCTAAAACCCGCCCCAGGCTACCGTAGCCCCCAAGCTGGGAGCCCCCTGTTGTCTTTCCCGCCCTAAATGACTCGATCCCTGCCCTCGAGCGTACATTAAACTCCAAAAAACACTCTGTATCTCTAATTCTCTACTTTCTACTTCCAACCCCACCGTACCCTCCAAAAACCCAGGCTGTATATATACATTACAATTTTGTATGCTTGAATAAATCTGTACAGGAAAGCCTCAAAATACGACAAATCGCCTGGCTAATTGCCAAAAATTACTATAAAAATTTGAGGAATTTCACGTGTGGCCAAATGGTTGATTTCTCGCCCCTCGCGCATGGAGTCAGGGTTCGATCCCGCCTGGGGCAGAGGTTTTTGATCTGGTACAATAGATACGTAGAAAAAAGTCAAAAATTCTAAAACGTAAATCAACGATATTACCCAATTCCGGCGCAATACCATGCCCAGCGGGGTGTCTATTGGAGCGCCGCGTAGCCCGGGAAATTTGGGCGGTAGATACGAACAATTCCGGGGCCGGTCCACCTGATCGGCGGGCTGTAAAACCCGGGGAAAAGGCCTGCCGCGGCACTCACGACACGCAAAAAAGGCGGCCCCTTATCACGGGCCGGCATCGATCTTGCAACGACCCTGGGAATCGGGCGGAGAAGTACTTCCTTTCCTTTATTCCCCACCTGTTTCTGGGTTATTTCGAGCTAACAATAAGCTAGCTAAGCACACGAAGCTAAGCCAGTCAAACCAAGTCCGGGAGGTAAGCTTATAAAAATTGTAAGCCCGCGCGAAGCTTGAGCTAGAACTAGATGCCAATTAGCGCATAAAGATCTTAGAAAACGCCGGTAAGAGTTTACTTTATCCCCCCCACAGCCGAAGGGCCTGAAAGCTTTCGGTATTTTCGCTGATTTTTCGGGATTTTTGCAACGCCATTCGATAGAGCGTCGAAAAATATACTAAGAGTTTTAATTTGAGCCTACAATAATGTAAAATAAAAAAGTTATAGCCAAAAACTTCCGGCTGGGGGAAAGTAAACCGTAGCCAAAACGCCTAATAAAATCGTAAATCATGAAAATTAAGCAAAAAGCGTTACTGTGCTCAACAACAAAGCCAAACCAGTTAAGCCAATGAGGCCAAGCCAACAAAGCTCATCACTAGCTTAAAAATCTAACACTAGCCAAGCGAAGGTGAAAGTTAAAGTTCCTTGTTATAAAAGAACCGGAAAACCCCCTAAATTTAAGCCTAGAAATCAAGAGTCAAGCCTAATTCCACTTCCCCCAGCTCAAAAACCCGCCAAGCCAACAAAGCCTTTACAGGACTCGTGGCTGACTCGGCGGAAGAAGCGTGGGCGTGGGGCGCCCTTCGGCTCAACACCAGTGATGAGATGGACATGATGAAGATGTGGCTGCACTTTGGCGAACGGGAGAAGATCCTCTTCTCGTGGTGGAAGACGGGCACCGCAGCTGGTACGTTTTTCAAAGTTTTCTCTTTTCTCACCTTCTCCACCCTAATTATTCTACCTTTAGCTATTTTTGTGCCTTAAATTTTATAGGTTCTTATTCTTCAGATTAAGACGAACATTTTGGTATACTTTACAGCGTTGTAGGACAAAGAAGCGCCCTGATAAAAAATCAAACCCGAACCCTTTTAGGTCTTCTCCTCTCCGTCGTCATCATCTTCCTCCTCTGCATTTTCCACGAGGCGATCAAGGGCCTGCGCTATTTTATCGCAATTCAGCATGAAAACGAGAGAAGGTGGGGCTGGCTTTAGTTTAAAAATGGAAAAATTTTACTTGAATGGAACAAAACTTATGTTTTACGTGACGTGAAGTTAAAATCTTATCATTTAATACTGAAACTGACTTAAAAAGTACCTTTACTAAAATAAAATTTTAAAAAAACTTTAGAAATGAACGTCAGGAACGCCTAAACCGGCCGAGCCCACCAACCGGCACGCCGCCCGACAACGTTTCCGAGAGATCCGTTTCGTTTTCGCCGCTTCTTCGATTCAGCGGGTAGGTAAAAAACTACGTAACGTAATTATGATCGTAGGAAAATCCAGCGATCTAGTAGTTCAATATTTTTAAGAGAAAAACGGCTTATGAACGTTGTCATTGAGAAAGTTTTGAATTGAAAACGCCGGATTTTAAAAAAACACCATTTTCTCGCAGCAGTGCATCTCCATTTTCTTCCTAAAAGTCGAATTATGCCTATTAATGTCATAGTTGTTATGATAATGCGTTTAATAAAATGTAGCTATATTTTAATGCTAAAACTACTTCTACAAAGTGCAAAATTGCAAAAAAATTTATCACAAAATCGATTTTCCTAATATTAGAGATTTAATATTTGTAAAGTAAACTAAAATATGTCTTCCAAAAATAAAATGAACTAGATTTCTACAAGCCCAGAAAAGTAAAACCCAAATCCGTTCTCAGCACGACCCGCCGCCTCTTCACGCGCTACCGCATCGCCCAAGCGCTGCTCTACGGCGTCCAGATCGTGCTCTCCTACATGCTGATGCTCATCGTGATGACGTTCAACGTGTGGTTGATCCTAGCCGTGGTCATTGGTGAAGCCGTCGGCTATTTCCTGTTCACCGGCTCGCCAGTGATCGACGACGGCGTCGGCGACTGTTGTTGAAGCCCCAAAACTTCCGTTTTTTCGCACTGTGATTCGAACGGGTACCCAGAAACTCAACGATTAGCGCTTGGATCAATCAGCATCTCAACCTCCCCCACTTCCGGTCAGCAATAAACCTAAAACGTATAAATGATCAAAATCAAAATAACACGTGTGACCTCGACAATTCCAAGAGATTTATTCAAGCTTTCAGATTGTGCAAAATGGACAAAAAATGAGTATCAAGGTGCGGGGACTTCGTATGTATAAAAGATGGGCCAATTCGGGGAAATTAGGGCGGAAGGCGGGGGGGTAAAATTTTAGGAAAAAGCGTTCTTAACATAATCCGGAGGCGGCGTCTCGTATTCCTCGCCGTTGTAGTACCGGTCCTTGTTCTGGTCGAGCCAGTAGATGATGTCTTGCGTGTCCCTAAAATCAACATATAAACCGAAATTTTCCAAAAACGCACCTAACAATAACGGCGACTGCTCGATCCTTCCACTGCACATTCTGGAGCAGCGTGCCGAACGTGACGAATATCCGAAGGAGATGGGTGAAGCCGTAGAACTCGGACGGCTTGAAGGCATTGGTCGTCGCCGCGTCACCGCCTAGAAAAATGATAATGGAACGTAAAACGCATCGCTTATTGTTTGCGTAAGCTAATTTTTTTTAATTAAAAAATATCAGTTCTCCGAAAAAAGTTGTTTTGAGAAAATAAACGCACCGCGCATCCTTGGTCGTTTGGCGGGCGGGGCGGCTTTTGTTGCGTGCTCCTGGAGCAGCTGATTGTAGTGGTTGCGCTCAAATTTCGTGAGCAAATGGGCCCTGTAAAATTTGCATAATCGTCGCAAAAAATAATTTACCCCATCGACGCGTCGAAGAAGGCGAGCAGCCCGGCGGCCGTCTCGGCCAGATTCTGGCGCTTCGTGCTCAGCAGCGCGTCGCCGTTGTTGGCCGCGTAGGTGATCACGATCTGCTCGTCCTCGTTCAGCGTCCGGCCCAGTGTTTTTACAAACTAAAATATGAATATAAGAGAAGAATTAAGAAGCGCACATCTCTCATCAGCTGGCCGACCGGCGTCTTTGCAGGGAGGATAGGCAATTTGTTTTGACGATCGATCTAAAAACAGTTTAGAAATTTCCAAAAAAGGCGATTACCCGATCGAAATCATCGACCATTATTCTTCGAAGACCGTCCGGTATGAGGAAGGTGATCTAAAAAATGGTTTCAAATAGAAAGATAATTCTTACATTCTGCCGGTCGTGTACGACGTCGGGCATCGGCTGATCTGCGAGGCTCTCGGATCGACGGGAAATGCCTAAACCCATTTTTAAAGGCAAATCGTTAGCAAATACCGGTGCTTCTGCCCGCCTTCTCCGAATGCCGCCCGCTGCCGGCTTGTGAGGGGGTGGAGGCTCGACTGTTCGATCCCTCACTTTTCTTGGATGGCTAAAAAAATTACAATTAAAATAAATGCAAAATTTGTAAAACGCACGTCTTTCTCTTTTTTCGTGACGTTTTTGGCCATCTTTTGTTGTTCGAGGGCTTCACCGGCGGCCTCCTCGCTGTACTCCTTCCACTTGGTGGCCGTCTCCTTTTCGCTGACCAGCTCGTCGTAGCGGTTGCCCCACCCCTGAAAAATAGTTATGAGCTTGAAAGTATTCCTACCTTGAAATGAATCTTGTAGTGCTTGACGCCGTCGATTTCTTCGATGCTGACGATCTTGGCCTCGTACCAGAGATCGCCGTTCCAGTGCGACATCAGTTTGTCGCCGACGGCCCAGTTTTTGGCCGGCATTGTGGTCTGGAAAATTGGATTCGGGAAATCGATTAAAACAATGAAAACTGAAGATTTCAAGTATCTTTATTGATCGTGGATTTTGGGGACGGCCCTGCAACTACCAGCTCTAGCCTTTAGGTCCTAAAGAAATAAAGCGATGCCAAAACGAGCCTTCTACACTAAATACACCCTTGTCTTGCGGGAAATAGGTTTTTTGAGCGTGTTTTAAAGCAGGGTTTTAGTTACAATCAAATTAGTCAAGCTACGCCTGAAAGAGCGTCATTTGCAGATTTCATTTGCATTACTAGATATATCTTAAGTATATTTTGGGTTTATTGAAAAATAAACCAAAAAAAATTTCGAGAATAGAAAAGCATAAGCGAACGCTTGGTTTGAAAGGGCACAGCATCGAACCCGTTCGCAGTCGGCGCACAGGAGCGATACCGCGCCCCGCGGAGCGTCATGTAGTGGCTACGTTGCAGAAGCGCAGTGGTTTCAGCGATTAGTACTCTTATAATTCTTCTAAATTTACCCCTTTAATACCTTAATTCATTTACATAATTCACTTTAGATGATCCCCCTCATCATCGGGATCATCGGCGTGCTGATCGTGCCCGCACAGGCCGAAATCCGCGGCCTCGCCCCTGATGGTTCGTTATGGATTTTGGAAATTTAAAACGAATTTTAGTCGCCACCTTCTACAAAGTCGGCAAAGAGTTCGCGTGCCTGGACGGCAGCCTGAAGATCCCGTTCACCCAGGTCAACGACGACTACTGCGATTGCCCGGATGGGAGCGATGAGCCGGGTATGGCTTTTCCGCCTGCTGCTGATGATATATACTATTTTTTTATTTATAGTTTTGATTGCTGGAAAGTTATCTAAGAATTTGAAAAATTTAGAAAATTTAACTTTTTGGCTATTTTTCATACATTTTTGGGCTAGAAATGGCAAAAATTCTCGAAAAGTTTTACAATTTAAATTGATGGGCCTTTCGATCTGACTGTGTAAAAAGCTATAACAATTGTTTAAAATTTGTGGGTAGGGCCGTATAGGATTTCTAGAAGGATTTGGTCCCCCCTGCTAGCAGTCCAATACCTAAAATTTTTAAAGCCATTTTTCAGGAACTTCCGCTTGCCCGAACGGCCGCTTTTACTGCCAGAACGGCGGGCACAAGCCGCTCCACATTTTCGCTTCACGTGTCAATGACGGAATTTGTGGTAAGTATCATTTTTCAAAGCTATCACATTTTCTTTCCGATTGCTGCGACGGTTCCGACGAATGGGGGAGCAACGTGAAGTGCTCGAACATCTGCAACGAACTCGGGCGTGCGGCCAGGGAAGAGGCGGAGCGAAGGGTGGGCTTTTCAATACGAACCCTGTAAAAAAACAGATTTCAGGCCGAAATCGCGCGCAAGGGCTGGGCCGTCCGGTCGGAGATGGCTCGCCAGGGCCAGGATCTGAAGGTGCTGAGAGGAACCAGACAATTTTTCGATGTCCACGGGCATCGGGTGTCCCGGGATGAGATTGACCAAAATTGGGGGCTGTAGAAAGGGAATATTTTTGTAGATTTCTATTAGAGACAAGAGCTAAATTTTAGCTTTATTTCGAAAATAGGCCGTTTTTTCTTGACTAAAATAGGCCTTAAAACTATTTATTTTGTGTCTCTAAGGCTATCAATATGTGACTATTTTTTGTACATACCCAGATTGACGAAAATTTCTTTTAGCCTTCGAGGATAACGTCGAAAATTCGAAACAAATTTTTAGTTATTGGGTTCTTTTGCATTATCGGGGGGAGGGGGCAACTTTTTCCTAGAAGTCTAGAAATGTTTAATAACGTACTAGTAAGTAATAGTAATTAGTAATTTTTTTGGGCTAAGATTTTGATCGAAAAACGTCATTTTTGGTAGAAGTCGATTTTTTTTGCTTGAGTTTTTACGTTTAGGAATAATAAAAAAAATTTAGAAAGACTTTCTCTAATTAAATTAGCAAAACTGGATATTTAGAAAAAGTTAGCCCCCGATAGTGCGAAAGAACCAATTCAAGCTTTATCGTCTGGTTTAAAGGTATCTCCCCCAATTTGCTCACAATTTTGTTTGTCGATACACACTTCCGGGTCACCCACTTGTCAATGACTAGCATTACGGGCACGATAAACTTTTTTTCATTACGATTTCTGCAAGCACAATATACATTTCTTCTTTTAAGACGGAAAGCGAGGTGAAGGTGGAGCCGCTGCGTGCGGAGCGCGAGCAGCTGGTGCCCAGCCGCGACGAGCTCGAGAAAAAGTGCGGCTTTTCCTTCGCGTTCAACAAGTTTTGTTTAGGAAAAAGGAGGCCGAGGACCTGGAGCGCACCGCCAAGGACGAGTTCAGGAAGAAGTGGGAAGGTAATGGAATTTTTAAGATTTAAATAATATTTTTTGAAGATGAGAAAAATGTGAAGAAGCGCGCACGCTCGGATCAGGTGTTCGACCAGTTGGACCTGAACCAGGATGGAAAGTAGGGGAATTATTTTAAACAAAACTTTGCGGAAATCTAGGCTCACTCGCGACGACATTGCCAAGAACGCGCTTTTCGACACGAATGGGGATGGTATTGTCGATGAGGAGGAGATCAAGGTGATTTTTTTAGTCGTTTTAATGTGAGGATTATATTTTTAGGTTTATCTGACAACCGAGGAAGTGGACAAGGAGCAATTCTTCACCCAGACCTACGATTTGGTCAAGATTCAGATGCGAAATCAGGTATTTTTGGGCGTTTATATAGGAAAATAGGCGTTTTAGGCGGACCATCAAAAGGAGGAGAAGCACGGCCCGGAAGAATTGGCGCACGAGGATGACCTCGACGACTTGGAGCCGGGTATTTAAAGATGTCTGTAGTTGTACTGCTTTTTTAGAAGAGGAGAAGCACGACGATCATGACGACCATCACGATGAGGACGACCTGCCGATGCCCGAGTACACCGAGGAGATAAAGGCGCTGATTGCTGGTAAATTTTCAGGAACTTAATGATAAACCCTGCTTTATAGCATACGAAAAAGCGCGCGACGACTGGCAAGAGGTCAACACGAAGGTGTCCGACTTGGATCGGCAAATAAAGTATGCAGTTTTTTTAGCTTTTAAATCGAAAGTGTTTTCAGTGATGCCGAGTCGTTCCTGCAACAGGATTTCGGGCCGGATCAAGCCTGGGCCTCGCTCAAAGGTGTGGATTTTGCACATAATTTGATTTGGTTCTTTGGCATTATCGGGGAGGGGTTTCTAAACGGTTTTTATTGTTCTTAAACGCAAAAACTCTACAAATTGTTATCAAAAAAATACAGAAAATAGTGTTTTTGGCTAAAGTTGGACGTTTTTTGACGAAAAGTCGACCTTTTGAAACTTTAAGACTCGTTTTAGATAGTTGTTCTAGTTGAAAATTAGTTTTGTCAATTAAAATCATTATCAAAATACTTTCTATTAAGTTACGAGGGATTTCTGGACTTATAAAAAATTGTCCTCCCCCGATAATGCGTAAGAACCTTTAATCCTCTTTTTGCTTGTAGGAAAGTGCTTCGACCTCGACGAGGGCCAGTACACCTACAAGATGTGCCCGTTCGACAAGACAGTGCAAAAGGATCGCCACGGGCACTCGGAGACGAGATTGGGGTATGAAAAATGCGTGAATCGGATGTTGTAATAGGTTTTTTGAAGCGTCGGCTATAGTAGATAAAGTGTTGAAGACGGAAATCAACTTTTTCGTTCAGCGAATTCACCGGCTGGACGGGCAAGGAGCCGCGCAAATACTCGGAACAAATGTACGAAAAGGGCCAACAGTGCTGGAATGGGCCGCAGCGAAGCACAAAGGTATACCAATTTTTTTTTTTTGGTTGAGAAAAGCGTGTTCATTTTTTGTAACAAGCATTTTTCCGAAGGGTGTTTTCCCGGTATCGGCCAGTTTCAGTGTTTTAATAGTGTTTTTAGTAAAATGTAATCACTTCTCAGGCGGAAAAAAATACACAAAATCTAAACTGGTTGGTTTTGGTTGAAAACACTGTGAAATTTTTGGTTGAAAATTAACCATTTCTGGTCGAAAAATTGTTTTGCATTTTTTAACAAAAATTTGTAAAGTTTTTACGCTTAGGAATAGTACAAATTTAGAAAAACTTGAGCCTAGGAAAAATTTTGGCCCTCCCCCCGATAATGCGAAAGGACCAATTTTTTTTGGCGTTTCAGAACGATTTCGACTATTTATATTAGAATAGCGGGATCCTAGGAAAACTTCCCCCTGCAAAAGATCCCGTAATTATTTCAGGTAATCATCGAGTGCGGCGAGACCGAGCAGCTCGTTGAGGCGACCGAGCCGGCCAAGTGCGAGTACCAGTTCCGCTTCCTCACCCCGGCCGCCTGCAACAATCCCGACCAAAAGGACCCGCCGCATGAGGAGCTCTAACTCGGCCTCCCCGCCCCACTTTCATTCGCTTGTGATATTTCTTTCTTTTTTTTTTGTAGTTCCTATCTGGTTTCTGATACTGTGTGCCCTTGTGGGTTGTGAATTTGGATAAACGTGTAATAGCTGAGCGCCACCTTTGCTTGTTGCTCACCACCAAGCACGTCTCGCGCCTCAGGGTCAAGCTCCACGGAAATTTTGGGCAAATACGGGCCTCTGAAGCAGGCGTTGACCTTCCGGGGAGCTGGAATCCGACGGGAATTTGCCCCAAGAGGCGTACTCGTCGCCGAGGAGGACGAGCAAATAGTGCGACTGGTTGCTGGGGTATATAACGAGAGGTAGCAATGGGGATTTTTAGTGAGCTGTGAGTTTCATTTTCTATTCGACACTTAAGTTTTACGGTATACGAGCAATTTCGCATAGTCTTGGTCTTAAACCAGCAAGAAAAGCAGTGGCTCGAATTTAGCGATTTCTAGGTTTTTTTTGCAGCTCATTCTGTTTCTTTTTTTGGCTGCTTTAGCACGATTTGGCGGTAATCTGTACTTTAAGGAATGGCGCTTCGAACCCTCAGCATCATCGCCCTCGCCGTACTGCTCCAAGACGCCGGCGCCTGCTTTTCGGCGGGCGTCTGCGGCGGGGGCTGCTGCGGAGGCGGAGGCGGCGGCTGCGCGCCTCCACCACCACCGCCGGTAAGTCAGGCTTAGTAGGCGCAGGCTTAGAGCTAGACTTGGCTTAGGCTTAGGCTTAGGGTTCGGCTTAGGCTTAGGCTTCGCTTTTTGCTTAGGCTCAGGCTCAGGCTTTAACTTAGGCATAGGCTTGGCTTGGCCTACAATTTCGCTTTCCAGGTATGCGGCGGCGGATGTGGGCGCGGCTACCAGTGCGGCCAGTACGGCTGCTACCGCATGCGCGCCAAGGTCAGCGGCGCGAAGACGCTCAACGTGCTGCAGGAGGGGAACAAGGTAAAAGGGCTTTATTTAAGGGTTAGAATGTATTCTGAAGTAAAAAATCCAGTCCTCGAGTTTTCGGGTTTTTCAAGGGTCTGGGAAGCGCGAGAATCGACCTGCGTTTTCGACTAGGTCTAGACGGCCTCGCGCGACCGAAAAGCAGCTTCTTAGCCCCTTTAAAATGCCATAATTTTGGAATTTTTCTTCAGGACCAGCTCGCCCAGCTGACGCCCGACCAGAAGTTCAAGGCTTGTTGCGAGGAACGGTACGTAGCGTAGTTTTTTTTTTTATGAAAAAGAGCTTTAGAGAGCTGCCGGATGGCTGCCTGTCCAAATGCACGTACCGTACTTTCACGCGCAGCGCGCTACAGGTTTCACTTATTTGTATTGTTTGCTAAACGGCGCCCCCACCCTCAGGCGATGTACTTCAAGAGCGACGCGTGCCCAATTCAGGCTGCCGCGGATATCCAGTTCTGCGCCGCGCAGGTGAGTGGATGAACAATGAGCGGGTTAGCATAGATTCTCTAGGTAAGGGCAGGCTAGCTGAGATTCTTTAGGAAAGGCTAGGCTAGCAGAGATTCTTTAGAATCCATCGAAACCAATTTCCAGGGCCGTGACCACAGAGATTGCTGCCAGCGCAATGGTGTAACGACAACCCTGGCAGGCGAGAAGTGCCTGGTCTTCTGCGATCAGGTAGGGCAAGCTAGCAGGGATTATTTGGGAATCGAGGCCAGGCCAAGAAGGAATACTATCCATTTTTTTAGCGACCCGGAAACGTCACCCAGCTTGACCTCACCTATCTGCCTTGCCTCGAGCATTTCGATAATATGAAGAGCTGCTTCTGGTTCGATATGACGCATGGTAGGTCGGGACAGGCTAGCAGAGATTCTTTAGGAAAGGGCAGGCTAACAGAGATTCTTTAGGAAAGGGCAGGCTAGCAGAGATTCTTTAGGAAAGGGCAGGCTAACAGAGATTCTTTAGGAAAGGGCAGGCTAGCAGAGATTTTTTAGGAAAGGGCAGGCTAGCAGAGATTCTTTAGGAAAGGGCAGACTAGCAGAGATTCTTTAGGATAGGGCAAGCTAGCAGAGATTCTTTGGGAAAGGGCAGGTTAGCAGAGATTCTTTAGGACCTGGTGCCTCACTTCCGCCTGCCGCCCTTCCAAGCCGCCTGGCGCATCAACCTCGAAAAATCGCCTACTACCGTACCTCCGAGGAGAAATTCGCCTTCTGAAACGGATTCTGGGGTTTTTTATTAGTATTTATTGTATTGTGACGGATGTGACGATAAATGTGCTTAAACTTAAATTTGCAGTAAGAAGACAAGAATTTATGGCATTAAATTAACATACAGGGCAGTTTAAAAAACGCCTATCCGCGGAATTTTTTTGGTTAGAAAATTCGCACTATCAATCCTGGTTATCTAATAATTCGAATTGCTGGCATTTCATAATACCGAATTTTGTGGCATGATAAACAGCGAAAAATTAAATCAAAACATAGAAAGATTTGAATACAGACTACAAATTTTAGAATGTGTTTGAGGAATTCGCGATTTTGGAACTTTGCAGCTCTCATTTTGAAACGGCCTTTTCTCGAATGGTGGGCGTTTTAAAGGGACTGGCAAGTCAGAAAACTCACGGATTTTGGATGTAAATGCTACTATTTATTGTCTGTTTTTCAGCGCCTCCTCCGGGGGCTTCTCCTTGTTTTATGGGTCGGGATTGTCGCTTCCCAGGTTCGTTTGGAATTGGATAACTCAAAATATCTATATTTCAGTCTGCGAACGGGACGGCACCTAGGAAACGGGATATTTCGAAGGGTGAGAAGCGCTCTGCTTTCTCTCTCTTTCTCTCTCTCTCTCTCTCTCTCTCACTTTTTCTCTCACTCGCTCTCTCTTTGTCTCTCTCTCCCTGCTGAACACCCCGATTTCCAGAAGCGGCCAACTACCAGACGCTCAGCTACTGGCACCATAAGCGCGACTATGACAAGTGGACCGAGTTCCTCAACAAGAAGACCGGCATGTGGCATGACTGGCTGAACGGGCTCGGACACAAGCAAAGCAACGTATGGGTTTTTAGCAATTTCCCTAAGAGTCACTGCTAGCCTGCCCTTTCCTAAAGAATCTCTGCTAGCCTGCCTTTTCCTGAAGAATCTCTGCTAGCCTGCCCTTTTCTAAAGAATCTCTGCTAGCCTGCCTTTTCCTGAAGAATCTCTGCTAGCCTGCCCTTTCCTAAAGAATCTCTGCTGACCTGCCCTTTCCTAAAGAATCTCTGCTAGCCTGCCCTTTCCTGAAGAATCTCTGCTAACTCCCTATCCTCCCTATTTTCAGCCCTTCGACGGGCGCAGCACCGTCACGTATGGTAAGCTGCACTGCCCTACCATAACCCTCACAACCCACTACAGCCGCCTTGGTTATGTTGGCCGCCATCGTATTCGCCACTTGCACCGCCTCGTGCATGGTCTGGACTCGGTGGAACATTTCCGCCGAGGAGCAGGAGCTCAAGCTCATGGTGAGGCTTAGCTTAGCTTAGACTTAACTTAAGCTAGTTTTGTTATTTTTATTATTCAGAGACGAGCCAAAAGCGAGAGATGGCTGTGGAAGGAGGATTACTTGCCGCTTCGCCGCGTCATCAGCCAGGAGGTATTTTCGGAGCTTTAGGATGCTGTATTTTTTGCCGCAGATTCGGACCAGGGACGATGGCAATCCGTTGGGCTCGGAGCGGGTTCAGAAAGGTGAGTCCGCCCCTCACTCTCTCTCTCTCCCTTTCTCTCTCTCTCTCTCTCTCTCTCTCTCTCTCTCTCTCTCTCTCTCTCTAACTCTCATTTCAGAATTCCTGGTCTGCCAGGAGCGCAGGAGGCAGAGGGCCATACAGGAGGCCAGAAGGCTAGAGGAGCTGCGGAAGAAACACGAGGTAGATCAACCTTGTAGATTGACGTAAATTCCCTAAGAAACTCTGCTAGCCTTCCATTTCCTAAAGACTCTCTGCTAGCCTGTCTTTTCTAAAGAATCCCTGCTAGCCTGCCCTCTCTTAAAACAACAAAATTCAGAGAAAAAACAAAACTATTCTTTAAGCGACAAAAGTACGGATTTTTTTAGCTTGAGGAAGCGGCGGCGGCTAGGGAAGCCGCAGTGGACGCCGCAGTCGCAGCGGCAGCCGGAACGACATCTCCCACCAGCTCCCAGCCAACCCCATCCGACGCCGACACCAAGCCCAAGCCATAGAAGCCGACAAAGCCACGAGCTTCCCCCTCGCTCCCAGATACCCAAAAGCGCGATTTTATGCCATATTCCGTTGCTGTGATAAGGAATTTTTCGATCTGATTGGTCTTTTGGCTTGAGTATGCATTGGCTAGACTAGGCTTAGGTTTGGGCTTGGCCTTTGGCTTAGGCTTAGGCTTGGAGGTCGGCCCGGGAAATCGACCATCGATGGCTAACGCCAATTTTGGCTTTTTTCTTTGGTTTTTTTTGCCGTCGATTACATTTTTTTAAGCCGCGTAGCTTTGCGCAGCAAAAATCTATTATTTTTTTCAAACATTGAAGCTATACGCGCGAGCCAGCCCTTGTCAGGATTTCGCTCCGGGCTTATTCGAACCAGTCAAAAAAACTTTATTTACAACGAAAAAAATTAATTTGCAGGATGGTTATGCCGTTAAAATTGTCAGGTCTCATCATTTCAAAGGCCCAGCTCCCTGGCATTGATCTGTAATAAAGAATTAACGTATGACACTTTATTTTTTTCATTATTTTAATTAGTCGAGCCTGAAAAGCACTTACCGCTCCCAAAATTTTGCCCTGGTTTATGGCGACAATGTTTTCGGCGACTTCGGTGGCGACCCGCAGCTGGGCATCAGTCTAAATTTATTGTTTTGGTAGGTAGAAGCTGTACAAATCGTCAAGAAAAGTAGTTGGATATGTAATTTCCTCATTCTTACTTAGACAAAAAAAAACTACCGTTGAAGCGCCAAGGTGAGGCGTGCAAATGGCTTTCGGGTGCTCGACGAGCGCGCGGTACTTTGGCGGCTCCTAAAAATACGTTTTTCACGACAAATTCCCCCACTCACCTCCTCGAACACATCAAATGCAGCTCCGGAAGCCTTTCCGCTGTTCAACGCCTCCACCATGTCCTCCTCGTTGACGATGCCGCCCCGGGCGACGTTGATGATCCGCACGCCCTGCTTGCACTTGGCAAATACTAAAAAAAATAGGTTTGAGGCTAGAATGTGATAATACAGTTTTAAAAACTTTCAGAAATTCAAGTTTTTGTCCTTTTTCGCAATTTTTCTACAGTTTTGACCAACCATTTTGGAGTTTTTATAGATCCTAAATATTTTCTAAGTATAACCGACCTTCTTTGTTGATCAAATTACGCGTGGATGCGATCAGCGGAACGTGGACGGTAATGTAGTCGGCGAGGGGCCAGATTTCGTCGAGCGTCATCAGTTCGACGCCGCGCTCCAGGGCTTGCTGAAAGAGGGTCAGAGTCCATTAAGTAAGAAAAAACACAAAATGTACTGTAAAAGTGTAAAAAACACAATTTTCCACCTAAAATTTCGTACCTCCTTGCTGAGCACGGGGTCGTAGCCGATCACGCGCATCCCGAACGCCTTCAGCCGCTGCGCAACTTCCGAGCCGATGCGCCCACAGCCAAGGATAGCCAGGGTACGACCGAATACCTAAATCATAATTTCTAGGGCGTAACACGGAAGCTTTCTGTCTAAAATCCCTCGGAATCGACCCCGCCATCGGCTAGGTCTCGACGGCTACGCGATACACCAAAACACGAAATTCCGCGGCGCCAGCGCAACGTACCGTTGCTTAGGTCTCGACGGCTACGCAAAACCCCCTTTAAAATTCGCGGTAGCGCAACGTAAAACTACGTTTCCTGTCACGTAGCTAGCGAGACCTAGGCGGCGCTAGGGGTCGATTCTCGCATTTGTTAGCCCCTTTAAGATAGCGCGCAACGCCAAAAAAACGCACTTCCTCCCCCATATAATCCTTGCGTGCCCATTTGCCGGCCTTCATCGAGGCGTCGGCTTGGGCGATGTGACGAGAGAGCGACAGGATCAGAATGCAGGTCAGCTCGGCGGCAGAGCGCGAGTTGGCTTCTGTAAAAAAAGGAGCTTTCAACAGGCTTTAGGGGTGCTAATGCACTTGCAGGGGGGGGTCTGAAATTGGCAGCAACGGGACGCTCCGGTTAAGGTACTTGGTTTTAGTTTCTGCCTAGGCTTCACTCAGCTTTAACCAACTTAAGCTTGCTTAGGCTTCTGCCTAGGCTTAAGCTTAGGCTCAGGCTTGAATTCAGGCTAAGTCACTCGCCCAAGCCAAAGCCTAAGCCTATGCCTAAGCCTAAGCCACTGGCTTATAAATCAAGCCTAAACCCACGCGGCGTGTTGACGACGAGCACGCGATGCTGGCTGGCCGCCTCGACATCGATGTTGTCGACACCGGTCCCGGCTCGGCCGACCACCTTCAACTTGCCGGCGGCCGCCTCCAGAATCTCGCGTGTAATCTGAAAAGAAGGGTTTTTTTATTGGTTTAACCAATTTAATTTTCTAGTTGTTCTACAAAACGTCCAAAGATTCCCCAAAAATCTGTGCCAGATCGCCCGAATGGACCCCCCCCCCCCACAACACAGACAGTTTTTTAGGGTATTTTCTTTCCGGGAACCCTCCCCCAATCTAATCTCACACTTCGGTTTATCATCACACAAAAAACGAGGGCGGATCTTCCGTTCCAGTACGCGATACGGCGCGGGTCCGTCCAGAGTACAAGGTGGAATTTTGATTTTCAAAAGAAGAAAGATTTCGCAAGTTGTAAAAACCAGGCAAGCTAGCAGTGATCATTGGGGAAAATTTTTAGGAGCGGCGAGCTAGCAGTGATTAGTTAGGATGATTTCCAGAAGGGGAAGGTAGCATTGGTCATTTGGGATGATTTGGCTGGGGCAAGCTAGCTATTATTTTGGAAAATTTTCAGCAGGACCAGCTAGCAGCGATCATTTAGAAAATTTCCAGCTGGGCAGCCTAGCAGTGATCATTGAGGAATGCTAAAAACTCTCATTTACCTTAGTGGCGGATCTGACGAGCACGGCATCGTGCTTGGGCACCGATTCGAGCAGCTGCTCACGGGTCTGTTTTGTCTGGTAGGTCACCTGAAGTTTTAAATTTTTGTACAAAATATGGTATTATGGTGTTAATTACCTTAGAAAATCATACTGTAAAACTATAAACACTAGAAAGTAAAGCTTCCCACCTCAATGCCATTATTTTTCAAAATCTCGACGCACTCAGTCTCGATGTCGTCGGCGACGAGGACGCGCTTGATCTCCATCATTTTTAGGGGTTAGCTAAACAGGCGGGTTACGGTAGCGAGGTAAGGAAAGAGGTGGAAAAGCGAAAAACGGGGAGGTAATTAGAATAACCTTTATCGCTAGAGATAGCCATCGAAATCTGCAGATGGCCAAGAAAATTAACATCCCAAATAGGGCAAAATCAGCATTAATGACAGTAAACCGCCAAATTTAAACAGAAAAGTTATTAACATTAATGAACGTTAAAATATGATCCATAAAATTAAGAGGCTATCTGGCAGTGGTTCTTTGCGGAATCGGAGGGCAGGCTAGCAGAGATTCTCAGGGAAAGGGCAGGCTAGCCGAGATTCTCAGGGAAAGGGCAGGCTAGCAGAGATCTTTTAGGAATTCGGCAAACTTCTTAGACTACCGTACCACTTACTACTAATTCTGATGTAACGGGAGTTTGGGTGGGCGGAAAATGACCGAATGACCGGAGGAGGAGGTCGGGAGCCGATAAGGGGCTGAAAGTGACCCCAGGGCACTCGGCCCACCCTTTTCAAGGTTTTCAGGGCGTATACGATCAGACCATCAGATCAGAGGGTTATGATGCCTCGGGGGATTTGAACCCTGATCTTGAGATTGGAAATCAAATACTCGGGATCAGGTGTGCGAGCTAGCAGAGGTCATTTGGGGATGTGGGGAGTGCTAGCAAAGATTCTTTGGGAAGCCATGGTAGCTAGTATAGACTTTGGGAGCGAAAACAACCGGCAATCTAATAGAGCTTCTTTGGGAATGTCTTTGCATTTGGGCAGGCTAGCAGAGATTCTTTAAGATAAGATATTTACAGTGCGAGGCATGCTAGCTGAGATTCGTTAGGAAAATGGCATCTAAAATCTCCATAATCCAACGTGGAACCCTCGGGAAAAGCTGGGTACGTCTACACTGCGGCAGAGCTGCCAGCTCAAGCCGCCAGAGCAGTTCGGGCTCACGAGCCTGACCAAGACGAGCCAGAGGAACGGGTTCCCCTGCCCTCCCACGATCACCGCACCTCGGCCGCTTATCTATCCGGTGGTGGGTGCAAGCGGGGTGGGTGTGTGAATTTCCCGTGCCCATCATAGTCTCGGCATCCTGTAGACTCTGTTTATTGTATCCGGGGGTAACAAGGCAAAAATATCACACACGTACGCAAATACATCAGAACAGCTAGAGGATCGAGTCGCCGTGTCTGGATAGGTACGAAAAACAGTTCTTGTATGTTAGCGAGGGGAGTCCTGGGAATAAAATCGAAGTCTTTTTGTTTTGGTTCTTTCGCATTATCGGAGGGGGGTAGAAATAATCCGGAACTGTTGCTAAATTCATTTTTACTATTTCTACACGTAAAAAACTTTACAAATTTGTATGAAAAAATACAACACATATGGGTTTTTGGACCAAAAATGGCCGTTTTTGGCCAAAAGGACTTATTCGAAATTTTTTAGATAGCTCTTTCTTTTGAAGATTTTATTTTGCTAAAAACAGAGTTCAATGCTTCCTATTAAGCTGCTAGGCATCTCTGGACCTATACAAAAAACGCGTTCTTCCCCCGCTAACAAGAAAGAACGCAAAAAAAACGAAACACGAAAACACGAATGTTAGCGACGACGGCAAGAGAAAATTCAGCGTCGGATTGGCATCAATTTCTCAAGCAAGCCCGACGAACCAAAAACGATAACAAACGCCGAAAATTGATGAAAGCATTGAAAGTGCAAAGGGGGAGGGGAGGGGCAAGTTGACAAGCGAGAAATTGCTAATCTGAACCGGAATCGCTTGCACTTCCATAGTCGACGAGTCCGCTGGCGCTGGCCGGGGTGGATCGGGAGCAGCCCGGCTCCGACTTGACGTCTTCATCGGTGACGTCGGGCTTCTGAAATTGAATTATAGAAGCAAGCCAGAAAAGGACGCGCGAGAGGAGAGAAGAGAGAGAGAGAGAGAGAGAGAGAGAGAGAGAGATAGAACGGTAGTGAGAGCTAAACCCTAAATCGCACGTACCATAAATTTCTCCACCGGCTCTTCCGAAGCTTCATCCTTCACCTCGGCCTTGGGCTCGACGATTTGCACGTCATCATCGTCGACCTCTTCCTTCACGCGCTTCCGCCGGACGATCCCGAGTATATTCGGCGCCTTCTCCGCTGGGCGACCGTCCGCAAACTTATCGTTGATCCATTTAGTTTTCTAAAAAAAACATAAAAACCTTTTTTGACAAAATCACTCACCGCCAGCTTCACCGATTCCTTCAGCAACTCGGACGCGCTCTTCGGAGTCGAGGTCGACGCGCCGGAGGCTCCGGAGGTAGAAGGCCTGTTCCCATAGATCCGGCGGGACTCGATAGCTTCGCGGGCCTCTTCTTTTGTGGTTTCGTGCGCTAAAATGATTTTTTGCAGTGATGCAATTTTAAAACCAACTTTTCAGCCGCGCCTGCTGTATGATCTGGCCGGCGATGCGCTTGTCGTCCTCGCGCTCCGGCGCCAACGGGATCGTCAGGCAACCGCGCGCGCGTAGCGCATCATCACGGGCTCGGATCTGAAAGCAAATTTGGCTTTTCCGCATTATCACTTCAAACCCACCTCATTCAATTCCTTCTTCTCGGCCCTAAACCGTGCCCTCAGATGCGAGTTTGCCGAGTAGTCGTCCCGCATCCGTTCTTGCAGCCATTCCAGGCCGTTTAGGTCTTTTTCGGTGGTGTCCGCTTTAGCTTTATCCTGGAAAAAGTTCCGTATAACATCAATTCCGCTTCAAAAACCTTTTCTCCATGCTCCCGCTTAAACATTGCATCCGCCGCCAGCTTTTGGCTCATTGCGCTTCCCGCTTTCGTCCTTTCATACCCAGGAAATTGCCTAAAAAAGGCTTAAAATTCCGTAAAAAATCCCATACCCATTTTCCTCGGGGTCCCATTGCTTCTGCTGCCTCCTACAGCCCTCGACGCAAACGTAGTCCAAATTCTAAGGGCAAAATTAACGGTATCTTGGGCTAATTTCTACCTTTGGATCCGTATGTATCGTGTACCAATTGTCGCACAGGTGGCACTTCATCCGGAACTCGTACAGCGTCGTCGTGTAGTACTTTCCAATCTAAAAACGCCAGTCAGGAAAGCCTTGAAATGCGGACCTTTTTCTTTTCGGCATTGTAACGAACGCCCATGCCGACGTGGTTGTTGCAGCCGAGGCACCAGATGTTGTACGGCATCTCGAAGCTGGAATGCCATTTTAATTAGAATTGATTTTTAGGGCTTACCGGATGATCATGATGCCCTCGCCGAGCTTGGCGGCCCTCTCGCGCAGCGCATGCGTGCCATGGTAGTGGTTGAGCGACTTGTGCTTCTTGTAGTTGAAGTCGGGCGGGTAGTAGTGGTTCTGTCCCTTACGCTCACCCATTTCTGAAAAGAAAAGTTAGATTTCTACGTTTTTTACGTGCGTAGTTCACAAAAAAAAAACGAGAAAGTCAATACCGATTATAAAATTCGGTTCTTTCCCCTTATCGCGGGGGGGGGGAATATCGGGGGGTCAACTTTTTTCCTAGAAGTCCAGTCATACCTAGGGAGTGCTTTAACGTGTTGTTAGCAAAATGTAGCAATATATTAGATGGAAAAACTATCAAAACGACTTCAAAAGAAATTTTTAATCGAAATTTCGTCGAGCAATCGTCTTTTGTAATTTTTTTCATCAAAATTTCTCGGGTTTTAACGTTTAGCAATCCAAAAACAAATGCCGCTCCTGCACTATTTTAATAGTCTATAGGTATAGGTTGCTAGGTAAGAACACTGCCTCCGGCCCGCTCCGATGATGCAAAAGAACCGACAACTCGTATAAATTTCGACATTTTTCGGGCATCAACCGACTCCAGAAAAAAAAGTAAATATTTCCAAGCACAATTTATCAAACTCGTAATCTGGGAAGATACACGTATCACATGGCAATGCAAGCACCAATCAAACATGAGATCACAAATAAAATTAATACAATTACAGATCAATCCCTAATGCGTCGGCTTCTAGTTATGTGAAGTCGCCGTCGGCGTGGCTTTTCACTTTTTCAGCGACGGTTTTCGGCAGGACGCTCTTTTCAGTGCGTGTGTGCCATACGTAAACCTAGAAAAAAGCTGACATCAATAAACACAAATTTCAAACCTTTGTGCAGTGATCGGCTTTTGGTTCGAGGTCCTTTGGCGCGAGGCCAAGACTCGTGAGGAAGTGGGATTCCTGAAAAACGAGAATGATTTTACCGATTTTTTGTATGTTTTGAAATGCGTAAATAGGTGTTTTTAGTAAATAAAACTATTTTTCAACTTGAAAAACTAAGCAAAAAACTTTAAAAAATATTGAAAAGGTCGAAATTTTTGTCAAAACGGTTTTTTTGTCGAAAACTCGATATTTTTGCATTATATCGAGCAAGATTTTAGCAAGAATCCGCTTTTCCAGATGATAAAATCTTACTTGAAATCCGCGCGGAACCGAGTAATCGAAGCCGGCATCTGGATGCTCAACAACCTGAAAAACCACGCTTTTAGGTCAAAGCCAATCTCAATTACCAACGAAATATTAACAGCAAACGCGGCCATGTCGATCGGAAAAGGCCGCTCGGGCTTCCAGACTGCATTGAACCCGACGACAGAGCCTGAAGGCTATGTAAAAATAAAAAGCAAAAACTGACCATTCGCAGCCAAAATCGGCGTCTCGGCGAGCAGTCCACCCACGATTCCCACCGGCCAGATGCCGACTCTATCGATGGCTAAATGCTAATGTAAATTGCGAAGCGGATAGAGCTCTCACCCCTCATCTCCGAGAACAACCTCCAATCGTACGTGTTGTCGTCGTCGCCGAAATAGACCACGCCACGTTTGAGAGAGGCGAACTGGCGTCTAAAATGGCTTATTTTTAAAAAAATGCCCAAAATCGCTGATGTCGAAATTCCAATATCTTAAAGGGGTGCCGACGGCATAATCAATCGGTGACGCGCGGAAAAGAAAACCTCTCTGCGCCTCTCCCCTGGGCGCGCTCTCTCCTCTGTTGGCTACTTGCCAATTTGTTGATGAGGGGGGATCGACACATGCCGTCGGCAGCCCTTTAAATTCGGGGATTCCAGAAAAAAATTTCATGGTAAATTTCGATATGCTGCAATTTCGGAAGTCTGCAAGAAACTCCACTAAAACCGCGGTTCTTTCGCATTATCGGGGCGGGAGGGGCTTTTTGTAAAAGTCTATAACCATACTTCAGCTAGAAAAACTATCTAAAAACTTGCAAACACTTTTCGAAAAGAGTAAAAAAAACGGTTGGAAACACTTCTACAATTTTTATTTGGAAGATTAGGTCCCAAGAAAAAATTAGCTCCCCCTTTCCCCGCTAATGTGAAAGAACCAAAACTGAAAAAAACCTAACAGAACAAAATTAAACAAACCTAATCCAAGCCAGCGCCACGTTCCGCTGTGCAACGCCGCGCGGAAGTTTCCAGCTCGGATCCTCGTACTTCATCTTCATGTCTGTCGGCGTTTTCGCGTTGACGTGAGTGTAGGGAAGCTTCACCCTAGATCGATAGGTTGTTTCAAATGTTCTTCTCAAAAAATACCTTCTTATGACCTCGGCCACCGAGCTGGACGTGCTGTCCGCGTCTTCGACAACGATCCAATGCAAGTTTGGAACCTAGAAAAACTTATTTCTAAACAAAATTTGCAATACCTGCGCGAGTGTTTGCGACAAGCGCGTCAGATCTGCTCGTTGCGAGGGCCGGAAGTGGGTGGGCGTCACGAAATAGATCATTGGCATCTTGTCGCTGGAAGACCCGAGAAGCTTTAGGTGGTCTCGCAGCCTAAAGGTTAACTTGCATAAAATTCCATAAATATTACCGATTTTCGACGCTTTGCAACTTTTTCTCGCTTCTATACGTCTCTCGTTCCAAATCGTTTAGCTTTGTGCGCATCAGGTCTCGCTTGCGCTCCAGCATTAGCACCTAAAAAGATAAAAAAGTCCTAAAAAATCAAAAAAGTTGGAAAATAGTTCAACCAATTACCTCTGCCTCGAGCGTCAATTTGCCCTCGTCGAGTCGCTCGACCTTTGAGAAGACGTAGAAGAACTGGACCAAGAAGAAGAGGCCGATCGCACAGAGTATTCGAAAAGCCGTCCCATTTGTGTCCATCTACCTGAAAAGCTTCTAAAATACTTATTCGAAACGAAAACAATAAAAATAGACGTTAGAAGCCAATTCCATATTGCAACAAATTCCGGACTTTTGTAAAGGCGTACGGTAACGAAAACTCCATGAAGCTGCCATTCCCGCATTTTGTAAACTACGTACTATAACATTTCTCATTTGAATAATTGAAAAGTTTCAAAACGGCTTCTTCGAAAGAAAAAATAAAAAGAACTATAAAATCAGTTCCATCATGCAACAATTTCCGTACTTTTGTAAAGGCGTACCGTAACGAAAATTCCATAAGCCTACGAATCGCGTATTTTGTAAACTAAGTACTATCAAATTTTTCATTTCTATTTTGTCGCAGCTGATCCATTGACTTTACGAAATCCAAGGCCCGGCAAAATACGAAAACTCGGCCCGGGAATTCGAAAAAAGCATACAACCGTTGATTCATGCAAAGGAAAAGCCGTTTCATACGACGTCCCCTTTCTAAAAACCAAATTTATCGCCAACTTTTCGACGAGACTAACTTTTCAATTTCAGGTCAATGGAGTTCCGGTTGGCATGGGCGCGGCTGGTGTCGATCGCGCTGATTTTCGTGTCATCAGCCGCTCAACAAGCCCACGTCTTCAACGAGGAATTGACAGTGCGACGCCTAACGCCTCACCACACGCTCTCGGAGTTCCGCTTCAACCTGACGGTGCCGACGGAGGACCCGAACCACGGTGTCGGCTTCCCGAATCTGCTGCTGGAGCTCGTGTCGTCAAATCAGGTCCAGAAAATCTTTTTCGTGCTCACGGAAAGCCTCTGGCGGCATGAGAAGTATGGCCCGCCACCACAGCCCGCTTCTCCGACGGGCGCCGTCGTTTCCGTTACGTTCGAGGGCGATGCGTCAACGCTGGAAAAGCGCTGGATCTCGCTGATCCACTCGATGAACGGGGCTTTCGGCACCTCGATCACCCACATCTTTCCCGACACGGTCAAGGCGGGCTTCGAATTCTCGGCTGCCGCCCCGCGTGAATCGTTGTGCGTAGAAAACTACACACCGTGGCTGAAGATGCTGCCCTGCCAAAGCAACGGGCTCGTCAACCTGATCAAGCCGCTGTACAGCTTGAGCTCGGTCTATCGCTCGCTCGGCTTCACCTATGAAAAGCGCAGTGAAAAGGAGAAATGCTGGCACGAGGCTCGGCTTTTCGCGTTTACCGTCTACGAAAATGCCGATGAGCGAGTTTCGGCGGTTGTGGAGGCTATTGAGGATTACGTGACGGCTCCTGCAGATCGGCGCTGTCGAGTTGCGACCACCAGCAAAGTTCGCGTGCTTTTGGACTCAAAGCTAGGATCAAAAGGCCAAGATGGAGCGGTTGAATTTAATGGAAAGAAAGTCCAGGATGGCGTAACTGTAGAGGTGGCCGACCCAAATATCGATATTTCCAGAAACGAACTGTTCGGCGTCGAGACAACATTTGGGCACAAGGACAAGTTTTCCGGGCGCTACATCGGCGTTGTGAGAAACCGGAAGTCGCAGAGCCTGCGGCTGACCTACACCCAAGTACTGCCCTGGTGGTTCAGCATCTACTACCACACGGCGACGGTCAGTTGCGGACGCCTTGCTGGCCTGGAGCTGAGCAAGGAGAAGACTATCGACGTGATCAAGCGCTTCGTGCCCTCTATTGACCGCAAAAGGCCGGCCGAGCTGGTGTTGCAGTTTACGATAGACGGAGGCTCGGAATGCCAAGTCAATTTCGATTTCGAGAAAAAACCGTTGAGGTTAGGCGAATATCCTCCGGATGCGAATCACGGGCTTTACGTTCCCGCGGCAAGGATTGTTATTCAGGACAAGACAAAGACAACAGTATATTCGAACATACTCCTCGCCCCGCTCCTCGTGCCCGACTTCAGCATGCCCTTCAACGTCATCTGCTTCGTGGCGACCGCCATTTCGTTCGCTTTCTCCACCATTCACCCATCGACAACCGGCAGCTTGTTGCCGGTCAACGGGAAGCTTCCGGAAAAGAAGCTGTGGCGAACCGTGCTCCGCCTTTCCCTCCTCGTGCTCCTCGTTGGGGCCGGCTATATGGAATACCACTCTATTACTCTAAACGCGCTGCGTCGTGAAATTGTCAAATTTTTTGAGCGGGTAGCTTGATGTTGTGATCTTGTGCTTTTAATTTTTTCTACTTATTTTTTGCATTTTTTTTTGTGGTTGTGCGTATTGATAAAGCGTGTATTTAGGAGATGACGACTCGCATCAAGTACTTCTACGACGTGCTCTGCCCCTCATCTTGGCAAAATTTGCTGGTGAGCTCGATAACCTCGAAAGTAATAATTCGTATTTAGAGACTACGAGAGCTGCCCAGCACGAGCTTCACCATCGACTACCAGCCGGTGGTCAACAAGCGGATGAAGCTGTTGAAATGTGGGAATTTTTAGAGGTTTTTTTTCGAAGTTTTGGATGATTTTTCTACTTCAAATTTGCTAACGACTAAATTCTTTTTGCTAACAACACGATGAAAACACTTACGATTTCGTTACTACGCATTTCTAGACTTTTCGGAAAAAATTTTAGCGCCGATGTTGCGAAAGTACCGGATTTTTGGAAGAACTTAGTTGTTTTGTTTAGTACAACGTGAAGCCGGCAAGCGCTTCGTCCCCATCAACCCTGAGCAATTTTTCGCGGAGCTCTACAGCAAGGATTCGCCCACGATTTCAGCGGAGCATTGGCAGGTCTATTTTCCGGTCGAATAAAAATGCATTTTTCAGGTTCACGAGCAACTCCTTGAAGAATTGAATCAAACGCCGCACATGTTCCTGCAGGCCGTCAAGTTGTACTTTTCCGATCGATACGTGGACGCTATTGATGTAATTTTTGAATTGGATATTTTGTATTCTGGCGTTTAGCACCTCAATCGTCGCATCTGGGAGCAACGGCTGCCCGTGTCGAGGGGATACCACCTCTTCCAGACCGCCACCGCCATGGGCTTCGAGTTTCGGTCAGTTTTCCTAAAAAAAATTTGCTTGTAAAATATATGATTCTTTCGAATTATCGGGGGCGGGGCCAAATTGCTCCGAATGAAATAGGATTCTAGATTCTAAAACTCTAAAACTGCACTTTCCGTTCTTGCGCATTATCGGGGGAGAACATCTTTTTTTTTTTAAAATTAAAGTGTTCTAAACTGTTTTTTACTATTCCTAAAGAAAAACTTTACAAATTTTTTTTACTAAAATTTCGAGTTTTTGAGAAAAATTTCAAAGTGTTGAAGTAGTTTTGATACTATTTTACTAAAAACATTATGAAAATAGTTCCTATTAAATTCGAGGTTTCTCTCCTAATATTTTTTACGAAACATTTTTTTCAGACAATCCGACTTTCTCGTCACCCAACTCTGCCATCACGTCGTCAACGAGGCGTTGGGCAAGGGAATCGTCGACGCGATAGAACATGGGGTAATTTTTTTTAAAGAATTCTTTTCAAATCTCAGTACTTGTTTTGTAAATAGTTACAAATCCTTTTACTAAATATGCGTTTTTTTTTTCAGGCCGTCCGCGCGCCGTTCTTCGTGTTGTCCAACGGAAACGGAACCGAGAAGCGCTGCTCCGAAAAACTCGATGAACTAATTCAATAAATTTTTTGTAAAAACTGACCCCATTTCTCGCATACCGGTTTGTTACACTGCCACCACTATTTCGTTTTCCACTTCGACTGGGCCCTTCGCTGGGCCCCACTCCGCCTTATACTAATGACGGGGCGACATCGCGCTGTCGGCGCTGGGCCCCGGCGCATTGATGAGCCATGGGAATTGGCCGGCCATATGTTGAACATAGCTGATGCCCTTATTACTCTAAATCTCGAATTTCTAGATTAAAATCAGATTTTTAATTCCCATTTTCAGGGTAGAACCTATGAACCTCCAGTAAGACGACGGGAGGATGTACATACGCGGGTTGTTCGTTTTCTGCCTGGCCGCGGCCGTGGTTGTTGCTAATCTACAACAGGTTGGTGATTGTTGAGATTGTTCTAAAATGTCTTGAAGCTGTACTTTTACAAAATCACAGAATATTTATACGGGTGGTAAGTTCTTTAGCGTTATCGGGGCACCCAGTGTGCTAGAGATTTGAAAAAGTGCCCAAATGGACCGCCGCCAGGCGGCGGCTGCCTGGGGGTTAGACCAGCGCCGCGACAGCGGCGCAAATTTTTGAAAAGCGATCAGAATTCGGAGAAAAATGAGGAAAATGTATCATTATGGCATGTAAACCCGTACTTTTTCTGTCCTTCCGATAACATTCATCGTCTGTATTGTGAAATAAATATTTTTAATAATTTTGTGTTGCATGTTATACCGTGGAAGAATCCAATTAATGAAGAGGATGATGGCGAAAACCGAGCGGAGAAAGTACATGGACGACAATTCCCTATAATTGATTCTTGCTAAACTTCCCATATATTCCTACAGACTACAGACGTATATATTCCTTCCACGTCAACGTCAGCTTCTGATTCATTCCAAATTTTATTTGACGGTTTTATTTGGGGACGACGATGACGCTGCTGCCGATGACGTTCGCACTACAATTCTGGAATATAGACGGTGGAATACTAAAAATCTTACATCATCCCCGCCTACACTTCTCAATTCTGCACCTGCAATTATTTTAATCTCAAACTTCAACTGAAAAAGCGGCAAAAATTTAGAAATCGTCTGCTACTGCTGCTAATCAAATCCAGAAAAAAATTTGGAGCCGTTTGGAGTATCGTTTCGGAAATCCCTACCCCGGAACTTAACGAAAATCAGTTAAATCCCGTACTCGGCGCTCTTCTGGGCGATTGCCCCCAAAGTCGTCCTCATGAATGTCCATGGTACCGTACACCTTAGGTAAAAAATCTAAGCGATCGGATTGGTTTAAGGTACCCTCCGGGACCAGCGAATGTTTACCTTAAAAATCATCGACTTTGGGCATTGGACATGTTTTGGTCCCCGTTGACCCCTTAACCTGAACCGATCAGGACCAAATTTGGCCTCATGATACTACAGAGTCTGCTTTGTCGGATCCCACAGCTATTTGCCCCATTAGTCTCATAACCTCGGAGCTTGGGACCAGCGAATTTCGAATCTTTTGGGCGGACGTTTCGGTTTTTCCTGCCTAAGTCTCACATTTCGGATTTTCGTCGCCTGTCCTCTCTCATCCATAGAAAGCTTTTATTTTTCTTTATTTTCATATATAAATCATAAAATTCGGTCCCGACTACGCGGAGCTACGGACCGGCGACACTTTGGGCGGGGTCCCTTTTCACACTTTTATTAAGGGTTTAGCCCCTAAAAAATCATAACTTTTCAGTTTCTGCATGGATCGTTCCAAAAGTCGTCCTCATGAATGTCCATGGTACCGTACACCTTAGGTAAAAATATCTAAGCCATCCGATTCGTTTAAGGTACCCTCCGGGACCAGCGACTGTTTACCTTTCACACCTTTATCAAGGGTTTAGCACCTCAAAATTCATATCGCTGCGGTCCTTGGCTTTATCGTCCCCAAATTTATTAAGCATGATTAGCAGGCTATCGTATACAATGTGTAAAAGTTTCTAAACGTTCCGAGCTCTGTAAGCCACTCTTCGGGACCGTGAAAGGTAGGTGAAAGGAGCCAAATGGGTTATGCCCAAAGTATCGGCGGTCCCTAAGGGTACTTTAAATCGCTGCAACCGCTTAAATATTTTTACATATTGTCTTATATGACTTGACCATTATGCTGTGCAATTTTCAAACATATCGGAACTATTATTGAAAAGTAATGATTTTTTAGGGGCTAAACCCTTAATAAAAGTGTGAAAAGGGACCCCGCCCAAAGTGTCGCCGGTCCGTAGCTCCCGTAGTCGGGACCGAATTTTATGATTATATATGAAAATAAAGAAAATAAAAGCTTCTATGGATGAGAGAGACAGCGACGAAAACGAATGAGACTTAGGAGCCGAAACGTCGCAAAAGATTCGAAATTGCTGGTCCCAAGCTCGAATGGACTAATGGGGCAAATAGCTGTGATCCGACAGCGACTGTAGTATCATGAGCCAAATTTGGTCCTGATCGGTTCGGTAGGGTCAACGGACAAACATTTCCAGCCAAAGTCGATGATTTTAAGGTAAACATTGTGGTCCGAGGATAAACCAATCGATCGCTTAGATTTACCTAAGGTGTACCATGGACATCATGGGACGACTTTGGGGCAATCCCAGAAAGCGCCAGTGGATTTAACGATTCGTTAAGTTCGAGGGAAACGATACTCCAAACGGCTCCAAATATTTTCTGGAATTTAGTAGCAGTAGTAGCAAACGATTTCTGAATTTTTGTAGCTTTTTCAGTTGAAGTTTGAGATTAAAATAATTCCAGGTGCAGAATTGAGAAGTGTAGGCGGGGATGATGTAAGATTTTAGTATTCCACCGTCTTTATTCCAGAATTGTAGTGCGAACGTCATCGGCAGCAGCGTCATCGTCGTCGGTCGGAAGCATCGAATAAAATTTCGAATGAATTAGAAGCTGACGTTGACGCGGAAGGAATATATAGGTCTGTAGGAATATATAGGAAGGTTAGCTAGAATCAATTCTAGGGGATTGTCGTCCATATACTTTCTCCGCTCGGTTTGCGTCATCATCCTCTTCAGTTTAATTGGATTCTTCCACGGTATAACATGCAACACAAAATTTATCAAAAATATTTATTTCACGATACATCCAAACACATCCAAAATACATAACGTAGGGGCCTTCTTTAATCAGGGGGTGATCAATGGCGCCGAAGGCGCCGAAAAAATGCGATATTACTAGCCCTTAGACCAGCGCTCAGAACCGTTTTTGGGACCAGCGCCCGCCGGTTTTTGCCCAAAGTGGTAGAGGACTGGGGGCACCAAGTTTTTTCTTAGCATCGAATTTTTCAAATATAATTAGTGGTGGTGTTTATAAAGGTTTTTTTTGCTCTTCCTAAGCGTGAAAACTGACAAGTTTTAATTTAAAAAATGCCTAAAATTTCGATGTTTCTGCCAAAATAGGTGGGTTTTTGACCGAAATTTCGATTTCTTAACTTATATTTTACTAAAACTACTATTGCAACACTTCCTAATAATTTACTAGATATTTCTAGAACTGTACAGAAAAAAAAATTTGTTCCCCCCCTGATAACGCAACCGATAAAGCTTTTACTTCGCTTTAAAAACCATTTCCAGGACCCGTACGCGACACTCGGCCTAAAGAAGGGCGCCTCGATCCGCGACATCAAGAAGGCCTACAAATCGCAGGCTCGCGAGTGGTAATTTGGCTTGAAACGCTGGAATTCTATCCCTTCAGGCATCCCGACAAAAATGACAGCCCCGAGGCCGGCGAGAAGTTTATGGCGATCAGCAAGGCGTACGAGGTGCTGTCCGACCCGATCAAGAAGGACAGGTTGGGGGTTATGGAATATTTTGTAATTTTTTCGCTAGATATGATAAATATGGAGCGTTTGACGACACGCCTCAAGGTCACAACGACTTCCACGGGTTCGGCGGCTACAATAGCTTCGTAAGTATTTCTTCAAGGTTTAGAAAATCGAAAATTTGCAGTTTGGCGGATTCGGGCAGACGGATCGGCAGAATTCGTTCTTCGCCAAGCACAAGATCAGCATGCGGCTGTATTCACACTCGATTCTGGAGAAGGTGAGGGTCTGAATGCAAAAAAATTTACAAATATACAAATTTAACTATACTTTAAGTCGGAAAACTTTTAAAAATTTTTAAAACTCCAAAAATTGGTCGTAAATAGTTATTTTGTATTTTTAATGGCGTAGCTAAAGACCCAGATTTCTTAATATGATATTTCCCTTCGTTTTCTTTATTTTCATAATTTTTTCCGTAATTTGACGCGAAAAATTATTTAGAAAATTTTAAGCTGTCTAAAGATTGGCCTAAATCGATATTTTTCCATTTTTTGATGTCGAGTAGCTAAAACCGTAGCATTTTTATATAGTTTTTTCTACGCTTTCTATATCTTAATTTTTCTAAATATTTAGAGCAACCAGCAGCCGTTCATCCTGTTCGCCTACTCGGGCTACTGCCACCTCTGCTACCAGATCGAGCCGGTGTGGCAGAGCGTCGTCGAAGACCTCGAACCGCTTGGCTATGGCATCGGCACGATCAACGCGATGACGGACGGGAACTTGCTGGAGAAGCTGCGCGTGACCCACTTGCCGTCGTTGATGGTGCTCGTCGAGGGACGCGTGATTCACTACTCTGGGAATATGGTTCACATGAATGCCAAGTGAGTTTTTGGGGCTTATTGGAGCCTAGAGTTGTTTCTAATTATAACGTTTAATTTAAAATTGGTGTTTAGCCGAAAAATACGAGTTTTTCCGACCTAAGCGGCGTGAATTTCGAAGTTTTTGAATGTGTTAATTGTAATTTTTATGTTGTAGCAAAACAAAAAAATTCAAAACTCTTTATCACCTCGTTTTTCAGGAACGTGCGCGTCTGGGCCCGAGACGTCATCCCCAGATCGGTGCTGATCACGATCGACGCGCATGAGACGCTGAAACGCTTCATCGACCAGTGGAAAACGACAAATAA
Organism: Mesorhabditis sp. LJ9110; assembly: GCA_038088335.1. Classification (NCBI taxonomy): domain Eukaryota; kingdom Metazoa; phylum Nematoda; class Chromadorea; order Rhabditida; family Rhabditidae; genus Mesorhabditis; species Mesorhabditis sp. LJ9110. The sequence continues at coordinate 70,882 of JBBGBA010000223.1, read as the reverse complement.
GGTACTGTAGAAGCTACCGTATCGTATCGAAATTTTCAGGTCTCCGTCCTGATCCTCGGCGCGGCCGCCGAACCCCGGCTTCGCTACATCCTGACGGCGATGAAGTACTCGCAGACCGCGCGTTTTGCCTACATCCATTTGGGCGGCTCGAGTAAGTTTTCAATTTGAAATTATTGGCGATTAGGTTCTTTCGGATTATCGGGGGCGGGGGATAATTTTTTTTGTATTAATCTAGAAACGCCTAGTAACTTAATAGGAACTATTTTCATAATGTTTTAGTAAAAGAAAACCATATTTTGGCTAAAAAACTATCTAAAAACCCGGAAAAATTTGTCGAAAAGTCGAAATTTTGGTCAAAAACTGCCCCTTTTCGTCGAAAAAGCGATATTTTTTACATTTTTTAATAGAATTTGTAAATATTACGTTTAGGAATCGTGAAAATAGTCTAGAAAGACTTCCGCTATATTAAAAAAAATTGGTTCCTAAGCATAATAAATTTTCTTCTCCCCCCGATAATGCGAAAGAACCGGCGATTAATTTAGTTAAGTCTATTGACTTTCAATTATATCCACGTTTTCCTGGATGCCAAGATTTACTTCGTTCAGACCCCGAGGTGCAAGACATGCGCGAGGCGTTGGCGATCAAGTGCACGCAGTGCGAGAATGTGCTCATCTTCAACGATGCGCCAGAGGTCTGTTTTTAGATAAATTGTCATTTTTTGGCATTTTAATTTTGTATTCTAACTTGGCATAAAATTAACGATTGAAAATGACAGTTTTAGCGCGGCCCGATCGCCCGGCTCTCAATCAGCAACGCGAACCGGTTGACGAAGGACATGTTGACGCAAATCCTGGACCAAAATCGCTTCATGACGTTGCCAAGGGTATTTTTGAGCTTAATTTTCATGGTTACCGGATTTTCAGCTATCCTCGAACATCTACCTTGACGAGCTGTGCCCGGTATCGTCGCGGAACCCGCGGAGGTTGTGCGCCATTTTGGGTTCGTTGTTTTGCAATGTGTAAAATTATTGATTTTTGACCAATCGTTTTTTCGAACGTTTTTAAGTTTTGACATAGTGTTTGGAGTTTAAATGTAGTTTTATTTTACTAAAAATAACGATTGAAACATTTCCTATTAATTTGAATTTAATTTTAACTTTCTAGAATAGACGTTGTAATTTTTTCTTTTAACTTTAATTTTAATTTAATTGAATTTTAACTTATGCAAAAAGTCCGCCTCCCCCGTTATAATGCGAAAGAACCTAAAAAGGTTCATCATTGCGAAATTTCCAAATTTTGAGAATAAACCGAAATTTTCCATCTTTTAGTCGTTATGGACGGGAGTGACGAGAAGTACTCGAGTCCTATAGACGATTCGTGACGGCCAGGAAGGGGAAGTTTGACGACGGGAAGGTGAGAAACGTTTTGGAGCTGTAGAATAGAAGTTGTAATTTTCAGATGAACCTCGTCTACCTGTACGCTAACCGGCAGACCGACTGGATCAAGCCGTTCCTGGAGCGCCGCAGCGGAAATCCAGATGTATGTTTTTCAGGGGTCCCTCGTAATCGTAGCTTCAGAATTCGGCGCGCGACGTGCTGGTGATGTGGCGATACGAGCACGTGAAGGCGCGATTTACCTGGCTTAACGGTCGGTTTCGAAGTTTATAAAGCTAGCTTTAAGCCCTTTAAACCTTTAAAAACTATACTGTAAATTTATAAACAAAAAATAACAACTCGATTTTCGTTTTAATTAGGCGCCTGGAAAGAAGATGGTTCTGAAGCTACACTCGATGCTGCGTTGACGGACGTACTGCGAAACTCGATCAAGCTGGATGAGATGGCAAATGTCGGAAATCTGGTAAGAATTTGTACTTATTGATTAAATTTTATTGTTTTTGTTAAAATTTATTTATTATTAATTTTTTTATTAATGTTTTACCGAAAACAATCTATTCCCAATTTTTATTTCTATTTCAGAACGACGAATACTACCCATCGTGGTGGAACCGGATGTCGAAAACCGTCGTCCGGCTTTTCGAGACGCTGTGGTTCCACTCGACCAAGGAGGAGGTAGGTGTTATATTTTTCAATTAGTTTATTTATATTTATGTCATTTTATTTATTGTTCTTTGATTTTTTTAATTATTTATTTAGATTTATCTTATTTTTTACTTATTTAGGCGCTTCCCGTACTTTCCGTCGTTGGCACGCTGTTGTTCATCTTCTTCGCCTACAATGCCCTGAACTATTTGACGCGACCGGAAACGAGGGAGCGGAGGGTGAGTGGAGATTCGAATTAAAAAATTATACATTTTTAGCGCTTCTCCCCGACTTCTTCTGAAGAATGGCACCCGGAAGACCCAAACGTGACGGATAAAGATGCGCTGCACACGGGCGGGCCAAAAGATTCGGCGGCTCGCAATAAAAAGTGCGAAATCAATTGATTTTTATAAAAATGTAATTTTTAGAATTATGTCCGTGATGGAGCCAATCATTCACGAGCTGCGCGCCGAGTCTTACTACGGTATTTTATCGCCGCTTCCGGAAAATTTCGTTTTTAGGGATGGTACGTCTTCTAAAGCCAGGCTGCCGCTCGATGATCCTGCTCGTCGACGAGGAGCATAAAAAGCCGTTGCTCGAGCAGTTCGCCAAGTATTTGTATCCGCTGCGAAAGTGAGTCGGTCTCTCTCGCTCGCTCTCTCGCTCTCTCTCTCGCATCTCCTGGCTTCCGCATTGATCTTTGCTAGCTAGCCCTCGTAATTTTGAGAGATCAAAAATCTGTTTAGCCAAGGAGCTCTGGAAGTCTGTCATTTATCGCTCTCGCTCCTCTCTCTCTCTCTCTCTCTCTCTCTCTCTCTCTCTATCTCTCTCTCGCTCGCTCGCTCTTCTAGCTCCTCTAACATTCGTTTTAGTAACAAGACCTTTTCCTTCGGCTACCTGATGGTCGACAAGAATCTGCCATGGTTCCGGAAGCTCCTAGAACACACGCTGCCCGGTTAGTGTCTTCTAATATTCGAGTAACTCCATTTTTTTTCAGGTGGTGATGGTAACCCTGCGCCTTCTGATGAGCAGAAGGGCGCCTCCATGTACGAACGTCTCAAGGTAAAGTGTGGGAAACTAGAGTATAGGCCTTTTTAGTCAATAAATCCTCGCCAAACGATCGGCACGGTGTTGGTGCTATGCGGCTGGAAGCTGTACTTCTCCATCTACCACCCCATGCACACGGCGCCCAATAAGAAACACTTTTTGGGTAAGTGGCTGAACTTTCTCTCGCTCTCACGCTCTCTCTGCCGCTCTATCCTCTATTCTTTTCTAGGCTTCGAGGACGACGGCGAAGAGGCCAGCGACTATTCTGACGAGGAGCTCGACAACAACGAGGCCGTCAACCGGCGCAAGTCGTTCACCAACGTCAACTTGCAAAACGTGCTCAACGGGTTCGGCAACTGGATGGATCGGTTATTGGAAGGTGAGGATTCTTTTCGGACAAACTGGAAGTGGATTTGCTTATTAGTCTTTCGTTGTTGTACTTAGTAAAATGAAGCCAGAGTTGAAACGGAAAAACTAATTTAGAAAACTTATAAAGATCGAAAAAATAACAATAAGAACCGAAAAATCTACTTTAACGAATTTCTTTCAAAATTTGTAGTTGTTTACGTGAAAAATATTAGCAAAACTATGTAGTAACAATTCCTATCTATATCCGGAAAAATGAGATTATTATGAAAAAAAAGTTAGTCTCCCGATGATGCAAAAGAAAAAATAATGAAATAAGCCAAAAGGTCATTTTCCTCTCGCCTAACTATGTTTTTAGGCTCCATCCGCCGCTACTACATCCCGGAATGGCCGGATAATCTGAAGTAAGCCGGCGGACGATGCCCATCCGCTGATGCCATGGCAACACTCTCCGCTCAACACCGAGGCGCTACCACCATCCCAAATTTTATATGAACAAAAATTATATCTATGGTTTTTCTTGGCATAATTGTTTGCTGTAAGGATACGTTGGGTCAATTCGCAGCTGTATACTCGTCTCTTTTTTTTGTTCTTTATATCCCAATTTCCGTACGATGAGCTGGCTCCCCCACTATCAGGCGATCTTTCAGTTATCACCCCCCGGAATCTACTGTGGCATATTCTGTGTGATTTTATAGTTTTTAAAGGCGCGTAAAAAGCAAAAAATGCAAAGTCTCCATTGCCAAATATTTTTGCGGCTCTTTTACAATATCGTGGGGGGGACAACTTTTCTCTTAGCGCCCAATTTTTCAAGAAGAAATCGCGGAATTTGTTCTAAACCGTTTTATTGCTTATCGCTGTTCCGAAACGTATACAAAATTTTTTGACCAAAATAATGGATTTTCGGCAAAAAAAAGCCGATTTTCGACCAAAAATTCTACAAAATTTTTTCGACCGTTTTTGATTGTTTGCCACTTGAAATATAGTCCAATTTACCAAATATCAAAATCCTTAATATTAATTTATTAGGCTTTTCTAGACTCAGGAAAATAGTTGCCCCCTGAAATTGCGAAATCTTGTTTTACAAATCACCACTTTTTATCCCAAAAATTTCTACGTAATTTTTGCCTCATTCCCTATAGCCCAACTCGCGCTGTGCTTGTCCCGCTCTTTTTTTGCTGCTACGCCAATCTCATAATACTGATATAGTCACACGACGTGCAAGAGTTCTTTTTGTCTGTTTTTGCGGTGTTTAATAAAGTTTTATCGTGAGGGACCATAGACAAATCATCGCCCTGGTCAACACCGGAAGAGACTCCCTGCCCTGAACTTGCTGAATTTCCACAACTTTTGAAGAGAAAATGAGTAAGGCCGAGCCGAGACCGAAAAGCGTCAAAAAGACGCTGAATGCCGGGAGGGGACAAGTAAGTTTCTAAGAAGAAGAAGTTTCTTTTCTTTCTCTTTTATTTTCTAAAGAAAACTTGAAAACCTCTAGGTACCAGAATATAAAGATGGGACGAAGGCCGTATTTCACTACGAAGTGCTGAGGCCGCTTGATTTGACGAATGGCATGCCGGAGAGCAGGTAAGTTGGAGAGAAAACAGAAAAACCAGTTTAGAAACACTTCCAGTATTTAGATTTTAAAAATTGGTTTCTAAGAACCCCCGATAATGCGAAAGAGCGCTAAAAACCCATTAACAATTCTAGAGATGACTATGAAAGTATCGAAGACACGAGAAAAGGATACCCACATGGCTATGGCCTCCCGATGGAGCTGATTTTTGGGAAGAAATTCCAGTTGGCCATTTTTGAGACGCTGCTGAGGAGCATGAACGTTGATGAGGTAAGGCGGATAATGAAAAGTTTAGAAAATTAAGGAAAAGCTAGAGGACGGCTAGCAAATCGTAATATCTTTTAGATCAGCCAATTCGACGTCGAGGCCAGCGAGCTGTTCCAGTATCCGCTAACCTCGAAAAAGCTGCGCGATTTGGCGCATTCTAGGGAGCATGGCCACGGCCATTCGCACAGCACGCATATGTGCGCCGCGACGATGGCGGAGGGGTTGGTTTTAGGAAAACTAAAAATATAGGTTTCCTTGAGTGATTTTTGGAAACTATTAGCGTAAAATATCATTTTTAAGGGGAATTTTTACAAGATACTTTAGGATTTAGAAAAGCATAGAACAAATGTTATTCTTGAGAATCTAGTTTCTACACGAGACCTAGCTAGCTTTGTGTGGAATTTTGCGCTGATGCAGAATCGGCGTTGAAAGCTAGCGAAACGACGAGATTAAGAAAAATTATGAAGCTTTTAAAACGAAAACGGCAAAATTTCGTAAAATTGAGACATTTTGGATCTTTTCTGCGCTTAAAAGCTGAAAAGTTTTTAAATTCCCTTTTTTCGAAGGTTTTGATAAGTATATTCGGAATCGGCGCAAAATTGTCACCTCGTATGGAAGGTAGATTGTCACAAAACGGTCTCCTTGTTAAATCAAGTATCTCGTATCTTTTATTCTCTCTTTCAGAACCGGATACCCATGTCTCGATGAGCTCCTGAAAAAACCGAGCCCACTCCGCTTCATCTTCCACCTCCTCCAGGTCCACCAGCCCGAGGACTACGAGGCCGAGGGCTGGCAGTTGAACCCGGAAGCCAAATTGCAAAGCGTCGAGACCCTAAAGCAGCAGGGCAACGAGTTGTACCTGAAAAAGGAGTACCGACCCGCCATTGAAAAGTATAAAGAAGCGCTGACGCGATTGGACCATTTGATCTTGCGTGAGAAACCGGGCGATCCCGAATGGGAGGAGCTGGACGTGAAGAATGTGCCGTTGTATCTAAATCTTTCGATTTGCTACCTGCACTGCGGCGATTTCTATGAATCGATAGGAGCTGCCGATGAGGTGGGCACAAAATACAATACTGAAATAAAGAAAAAATAAAATTTCAGGTACTTTCACGAGATGCGACAAATGACAAGGCGTTATATCGAAAAGCAAAAGCCTTGATAGGCACCTGGGAGCTTGGAAAGGTGGGAATTCTTCGTTTTGTGGATAAAAATCTACTTTAGGCCCGAGAATCCCTGGAGAAACTTGTTGCCGCGCACCCGGAGTGGGCAAAACTCGCCGACGTCGAGCTGCAGGAAATCAAGCGCCGCCAGGACCAAGTGGCCGCCGATAAAAAGAATATTTGCAAAAACATGATCAAGGGAATGGGTGGCGAATAATTCGCCAAATTTGTTTATCATTTTTATTTAACGTTATAAACGTGTATTATTAAAAACTTCGATCTCTAGACATTCCGCTCTCTTTATCCTTGATTCCAAGAATTTTGTAAAATTTCATGCGCTTGTAAATATCAGTATTATTCTTGTACAAAATTGTGATCATCAATATTCCGTGTAAAACGTGCTCAAAACGAGAATAAAAAGTTTTGAATTGAAAAGTAAACACATTTTAGGAAAGAGCTTGGGAAGAGAGCCCTTTTGAATTCATTTGACATGAAATTAAAGGTTTTTGTTTTAATTTCTTTTTCATTTTGTTCTGCCATTTCGAATTCAGTTTTATAATTATGTTCTTTTAGAAGATGGAGACCGCCAGTTCAAGATCAACGACCTCCTCAAATTCGCTAAGCTCCGCATCGACGCCACACGTCGTCAGGTACACGGACCCGACCAAAATCCGCTTCGCCGTCACCTGCTCCTCGAATATGAATCGCAGCATGGAAGCGCACGGCTTTTTAAAGTATGTTTTTTAACATTTGGTGTTTTCGCACCATCGCTCTAGTTACATTGTTGATTTTAATTATTATAATAATGTTTTACGATTTTATAGAAAAAGAGGCATATCAATCGAGTCGTTTGGCACCGGCAATCAAGTGAAACTGCCCGGCAAGTCGGCGACGACGCCAAATTGCTACGATTTCGGCACGCCGTACGATTTCATCTTCAAGGACCTGTCGAAAAAGGACAAGGCATAGTGAGTAGAATCAGTTCGTCATTTTCAAACCCGACTTTTTGTAGCTACACGGAAAATGGGCTCCTGAGCATGCTCGATCGGAACCGGCGGATCAAAGAGGCCCCCCAGAAGCTCCAAGTCTGCACCGACGAGTTTAACGTAATCATTGCGCTCGAAGAAAGGGTGTACGATCAGGTATATTTTGATTTAATTTTTAATAAATAAATGTTTCATTTAATTAATTAATTATAAGGATCACTTTATCGGCGCAGGGCGATGCCTTTTTTTACTAGGTTTTAGATATTTTTTGACTTGAAGTTAGTGTAATTGCACCAATAAGGCTGCGAAAAAGAATTCTTTTTCGAAATCCTACTATATACATTAAAAATAGTGTTTTTAACTAAAAATTTGATTTTGGGAAGAAAAATTGATTTTTTCGTCCCAAAACGGCCCCATTTACGACTTTTCAAACGCAATTCTGACTTTTGGAAGATTTACATTTCAAAAACAGTTGAAATTTGCTAAAAAAATCATAAAAAATTATATTTGACCTCCCCCCGATAATGCAAAAGCACCAATTATTGTTATTTCAGGTGCTCGACCATTTCTTCAGCAAAAAACAAGACCGCATGGTGCTCGTCCACATTATCAACATTGACATCGAAGACAACCACGAGGATGCGACGAATGGCGCGTGGCTGGTGACAGATATTTGTGAAAAGGTCAGTCATAACCTTTTTTTTAGATTAAAATTTCCATTTTAGCTCAGCAAATGCCGCGATTTGACGGCCGACATCGAGCGGGTCATCGAAGAATTCGCCGACAAGAACCCCGAGCGCAACATAATGCACACAATCAAGTTTTACTAGGTTTTTTTTTTGACGTTTACGTTGTTAATTTATTGATCGTTTCCAATTTTCACTTTTTCTCAGTCGATACCGGTAATAAAGTCTTGTCTATTTTCAGCGAAATATTGAGTGCGACAGTTTTAGATCTTGTATTTGAGGGATTTTTCGTGAAATGGTTTGAAAGTCTTTAACGGTGCTAGGCAGAAGTTCCCAGAATTTTTTTTGGCTTTTTTGATCGAATATAGATTCGACTGGCTCTTGCTAATTACGGAAATTTTGAGCGAAAATGGATATTTTTACGTTTTTAGGTATTTGCACTACGATCAAGCTGGCGCCGTGCCATAAACGGCTAGATTTTGCCTTAATAGTTTCTTTAGAAGAATTTCAGGATTTTTGAGCAGCTGGCTGGCTACCTTCCGACTCTTGACGATATTGGCCCTTTGCCATCGTTTTCATGCCAGCAAGCTAAAGATGGTTTTTGCGAAAAATTATTCATTGAGGCAGGAAACAGCTTTGATTTTGCGCTGCCAGTGCCGTTTAAAGGGCAGTTTTTGGGGGATTTTGAGCGCCTAGAAACTTTAAAGGTGCCTTTTAACCTATCGCGTTTTTCGTTCCACAAGCTAAAAATCCGTTATGCTCTGCCAAAGCGACTCATCCATATCCCGGCCATCCACGCCAATTTAACCCCGTGCCATACATTCCCGTTTCAGTCAACCAAAAATGCTTTTCACGAAGACAAATCGCCCAATCTATTTAATTCCCACCCACCTCGGCGAGATCCCGGGCAACGCCGGGAATGCGGCTATTTTTTCGGGGGGTGTGTCCGTGGCCGGCCAGGGCGGAGGTCCCTCGCCTGGCTGTGGATTCTCTTCCACCACCACTGGGGCGCTGACTTCCATTTTTCTCTGGCTAGCCGGGGCGCCGTGAATTTCGGCGAGTCGATAGCCGCTCCCATCCCTCCTCTCCTCTCCCACGGCACACACACCCGGGGACACCCCGCCCAAACAACAACTGCGCCGCCCAGGCTTCATCGCGACAATATGGCTAGCTTCTATGCTTTTAGCGTAGTTTTATACCTTTATTTAGGCTCTGAAACGAAGGCTATAGCTTCAATAATGCGAGAAAATGGCCTTGAGAAACGAACGGCGCTCAAACGTTTCCTAAAAGTTTTTTGTTAGCCTGCTCTCCTCGCACTTTTCTTTTCTGCGCTTCGTCTAATCCTGGGATTTTGCACCTACGTCTATACCTTTATTTAGGCTCTCGAAAGAACACACCTATTTTGATTGTTTTTCGTGATCCATGAACCGCCTTGGGGAACGAAAGAACGCTCTGAAATTGCTGAATATTTCTTCAAAGTTCTCTGCTAGCTAGCCGTCCGGTCGACAATGAATTTTGAAACTTTTTCGCGAACTTGCTATTTCAACTTTCCACTTTCCAACTCCGCAACCCCTCCGAAAAAGCGTTGAGAAATGTTTGTTTGTGAGGTAAACAAGCGTTTTCTTCTATTGACTAGCTTTCTTGGCACGAGGGCACGATAGAAAAAGCATTGTTTAGAAGATCCAAGTATGTTTGAGGGCTTTATTCCTTTTTTTGATGACTTCTTGAGACCCGCCATGCCCTCGGGGGGTCACAAATAAACCCGGAAAAGCATAAACATCAATTGTTGATCAATTCTAGAGCTCGGCAGCATCAAAACAAGTCGATGAACTGGCCGGAAGAACCCAGAGATTGGCTTAAGGTTTCATTTTTTGAGTCGCTGGACTCCCCCGCCTGTTTCCCTGGCAAACCTTATCTATGACTCACCACCGTCACGAAATGTAGCGACCCTTTTTGAGCGGGATCTCATTTTTGGAGTGATTCATTTCTCCAACTTTTTAGATTGCTACCGTTGCTTCTGACTAAATATATGTAAACACCCCTTAAAACTCAATTTTCAGGTTAGCGCCTCGACCTCGGCCTGGGCCTTTGCCGACGCGTTCTGAGGCACCCTTGCGGTCGCCGACCTGGTCAGTGCTTTTACTAGTTTGCCATTATTTGTTGTTGTTTTGGTTCTTTCGCATTAACGGGGTGGGGCACCTCTAAGGACCCAAATTTTTAACTATGGATATGCTAAGTGTTTCTGCACTGCTTTTTATTATTCCTAAACGTGAAACTTTACAAAATTTCATTAGAAAATACGAAAATATCGTTTTCGACCAAAATTTCCACTAAAAAAATTCTAGTTTTTGTTTGATGGTTTTCCACTTCAAATAAGTCAGATTTTACTACAACCGCGATCAAAATAGTTACTATTATTCTACTGGGCATCTCCGGACTTTTAGGAAAATTCGTCCGCCCCCCGATATTGCAAAAGTACCGTTGTTTTTGGTATCAATAATACTTGTTATTAAATAGACATTTTAAAGCTTGCAAATATTGCCCCATTTCCAGGCCTAATGTCGCGCGACACCATCTCCGTGGCGCGGATCGGCTGCGATTTCTTGGTGCTCGTCTGCTGCGCGATACCGCTGCTGATTTTCCACGAATTCGTCCCGCCATACAAGGTTTGTATTTATAAACATATTAATTTCATCGTTAAATTCAGCGCGGCTTCTACTGCGACGATGAGACGATTCGGTACCCGTTTCGAAAATCGACCGTCTCGCGGCAGATGCTGATCGTCGTCGGACTCTTGATCCCGTCGGCGCTGGTGGGCTTTAAATTATTTATATTTTTGTCTTCAATATATAAAACGTTATTTTTAACGATATAACATTCAGATCCTACTCACCGAGCTCTTCCGGGCGACCGTATGGGAGAAGCCGTGCCGGGATCAGTTCAAGACGTACCACATGCGCAACCACTCGGTGCACCGGCTCATCGTTCGGCTCTACTGCTTTTTGGGTAATTTTTTTAGTAAAGGGTTTAATAAGTATGTTCTGCTGTTCTAGTGCTTTTTCAGTAATTTTTAGGCTAAGAAGGGGTAAATTTTCAAGCCTCAAATAACTTCAAATTTTGGTCATCTACAGCTTTTTAGGTAGTTTTTGGGCTCTAAAACTGAGGTTTAAAAGTACGTTTGCTCGAAAACGACCAACTTTTTTTCAGGCTACTTCTTCGTCGGCGTGTGCTTCAACCAGCTGATGGTCGACATTGCCAAGTACTCGATCGGGCGCCCCAGGCCCCATTTCATCGACGTGTGCCGCCCAAGCGTTGGCTACAAAACGGTATTTTTCCTTGTTTTTTATGAGTTTTCGATCGTCATTTTGTTTCGTTTTTTTCAGTTCTCCGCCTATAAATCGGGACAGGTGATTTGGGAATTGCTGACAAAACCTTATTTTTGGACGTTAGACATCATTCACCGTTTTTCTAGATAGATTTCAAGATGGTAAAATGCTTGTAACTCTTGCTTTTCGCGCAAATACATAATTTTATATTTTCCGGGGCAAGTGCGGCGGGTATATTATGAGGATTGGGTTCGGGAACAACAGAGCCTCCCGGCGCGGGCCTGCTTGTTTACCGGAAGCGAAAACAGCCCTTCTCCTCGCCCATTGCTCATCCACTCAAAGGGCAGAAAAAAGGAGGAAGTGCTTAGCTGTGGCGAAAACGACAATATTTGTATTATTAGTGTTTTGTTAACTACAGGGTGTCCCAAAAAACCCCCCCTACCTAGCGGTCCGCAGTCGATTCCGATTTTTACGATTTAGGTATCTATCGAAAGCTCTCGAAAAGGCGAGAAAACAAGGAGGGTTGAATTTCTTAATTAAGCCTTTTTATTTGCTAATTTTATGTCCAAAAACCATGAAAACTGCTGATTTATGCGAGATCTGCATGCTAATTGCGAAATTCCTGATGAAAAATTCCCGGCTTTTTAGGAAAACCTGAAATATCGATAGAATCAGATAAAATCGTAGAAAACGAAAACCGCTTGTTTTCTCGCCTTTCCGAAGCGGGGGTTTGGGACACCTGTAAAACCCAATATTTACATTGATAGTTCGGATAATTGACAACTTCTAATTTTTTAATTTCAAATTTAAGCTCGAAATTATTTTCTCTGAATTTGGCGTCATTGCCACCAGAAACGATTATTTTTATTTAGCGCATTAATACGCTTGCCCTATTAACGCTAGCTGCTCGTTAAGACAAACGATTTTGTATTTTCTCATAGTTGTTTCTAAATCCATTTTTAAGTGCGCCAACCCCGACGAGTACATCGAGAACTTCAACTGCACCGGCATCGACAAGGGCCTCATCCACGAGTCGCGACTGTCCTTCTACTCGGGTCACGCCGCCTTCTCCTTCTACGCTGCGTGGTTCACGGCGGTACTGTATTTGTAATACTTTTTCAGAATTCCCATAGGTTTTAAAGTTTTATAAAATTTTTTGATCTATTTTTTCACGTTATTTTTGCAAAAATCGTAACTTTTTAGCTCTACCTCCAAGCACGTCTCTACCGCCCGCTCTTCTCCCGGCTCACCATCCCCGTCGTGCAGTTCCTTCTTTTTGGAGGTAAATTTCTGGGTCGGGATTTTGCCGCGCCGGGAAACGCAACCGGGGGCTTTTGCATTATCGCGGGGGGAGGGGGCTTTTTTTCTAAGATTCCAATTTTTCGGATATGGAAGAAGTTTCCAAGTTTTTTTAGGTTTTACGATTCCTATACGTAAAAACTTGACAGATTTTCAGGAACAAAAAAGTTTTCAATACAAAAATCGCGATTTTTCGACCAAAAATTGCAACTAACAACTAACAACAACTTGTAAGGAATTTTTTTTCTATTTCAATTTTCAGGCGCCGCCTACGTGGCCTACACGCGCGTCTCCGACTACAAGCACCACTGGTCCGATGTGCTCGTCGGCGCCATCATGGGCAGCTCGATCGGCATCTTTGTGGTGGGTTTTTTTGGTTTTTTGGGCTTGTTTTTCTATCAAAGGAAAGGAATAAATTACTAAAAATAGAATTTGTTAAATTTTTCATTTAGGCCGTCTACGTGGCCGAGGTGTTCATGCGACGCGAGGTTCCGCTGAACGACCCGAAGGTGCTGCACGACCAGTTCGGGCTGATCCGTGTGGAGCCCGAGCCGGCGATACAGCAGAACGGGGATCCGGTAGGTTTTTTGGCTAAACCCGAGTTTAAATGGGCTGAAAATGCTCAAACGATGGATTTTGGGGAATCTGTTGAACCACAAAAATCGAAAGCCTTCTGTCTATTTTCGAAAAAATCAGATTGTGCCGCGGACGGGGGTCGAACCCGGGTCTTTTTCTTGATATCATTAGCGCGTCACGATTAGCCGGGCCTTATTTTATGGTGCTGAAAATCTTTGAAAATAGCGATTTTTAAACTTCATTTTATAATCTATTTTATAGTTACATTCTATTTATGATCTATTTTATAATTTTCAGGTCGTCTCCACGCAGTCGCACACGATCCACATCCAAGACGAGACCGGCCCGCAAGCGCCCACCTCGCAGCGGCTGTAAGTTGACGTTTTTTGAGTTCTTTTTTTTGTTTTAACTGCGAAACTAACCCCGTCTAACTTTTGGGACTGGACTGTTAGCGGGGGGGGGGGGACTAATTTCAGTTTTTTTGCCCGCCTCCTGCCTTCTAATTAATATCTAATTAATAAATCTTATATTTTTGTAGCCTGTTTGAGTTGTTTCTGATTGCTAGAAAGCGACAAAAAATATTTTTGGCTTTTTAAAAATTTAAAAAATTGGAGATCTTTGGTTTCATACATTTTTCATCAAAAACGCGACATTATCAAAAATTTTCAATTTTTATCTTCTATTCTATTCGTTTTCAATTTTTTATCTCGTGAAACTGGATAAAATTCTGTAAAATGGTGTATTTTCTTATAGAGCATATAGGATTACTGGGAAAAATTAGCCCCCCTGCTAACAGTCCAGTACCTGCCAGCTTTTTCCCGCATCCTCACCCCTGGCCACTTATTTTCCGAGCTTTAGAGCCGGGCCAGCCGCCGACTTTGAGTTGCGCCCACTTTACCCGGCGACGTCGTCCGCTTACTAGTTGCACCCACCCCGCGTCCGTTTCGCCGACTTTCTACACGCACACGCTGTTTCTACAACCACGCTTTTCACCCCTATCCGTGGATGAGCTGTCGTCTTTCATGGTGGTTGGTCAATTTCTATGTCTTTTTTCATCCCCCGAGCACTGCCAATATCTTTTCCTTTCGTGCGTACTGGCTTGCCTAGATCCACGTTAGTTATACTACGGGTTAAACTCGGGTTACGGTATTCGGGTTGAAAAATAGGAGACGTCAGAATACCGAACAATCTAGTTAAAAACTCGTTATTACTTTTTTTGGCTATGGTTAAATGGCAACTCCCTCCTCTGCCAGGTTGGCTACCCGGGTTCGAGTCCCGGGCGCAGCAGATTTTTTGCTTTTTGGCCGGAGTACAGGGTGTCCCAAAAAAAAGCACCCCCCTCTAGCGGCGCGCAGTCGTGTCCGATTTTCATCGTTTAGGTATCTATCGAAAGCTCTTGAAACGGCGAGAAAACAAGGAGGGTTCATTTTCTTCATTATCTATTTTTATTAGCAAATTTTACGTCCAAAACCATGAAAACGGCAGATTTACGCGAGATCCGCATGCTAATCGCGAAATTCCTATTGAAAATTTACCTGTTTTTTAGAAAAATGTTGAATATCCAGCGTATAAAAATAAATCTCATAAAATAAATCCCGCTTGTTTTCTCGCCTTTCCGAGAGCTTTCGAATGGTGTAAAAATTATCCCGATCTGAGCTTCCCCCGGACCGCTAGAGGGGGGTGCTTTTTTTTTGGGACACCCAGTACTAAAAAACGAGATCAAAAACAATTTTTGAATTTTTTTTACCTTGACCAAGTGGTAACGTTGTCACTTGTCAGGCAAACTGCCCGGGTTCAATTCCGGCTCGTGCAAGCGACTTTTTGAACATCAGTTTTAATTTTGATTTTTTTGAGGTATTTCGGTATTCTGACCGGTCCCCGCCACGTAACCGCATGCCCCCGGGGGCTAGCTTCCCCCACGCCAATTTTCCTATTGACGTTTCCGCTTTATCCTATCGACGGCGGGCACCTCTGAAAATTTCTAGAGACGCGAAAAGCCCTCCCCCACCGTACCCCCGCACGCAGGCCCTCCAGGACGGCTCGTATAAAACGGAATTCCGCATCGAGCCCATGATCGTCGTCTCGCTAAAGTGAATTCAGCGCCGAATTTTGGGCCAAAATTTTCTAAATTTACCTCGACTACAGTACCCTGCCCTTATTCAACGTTTAAAAAGCCCGATTTATCTAGACTCCTCGATTTTCTTGACTACTGGGTGCTAAAACTTGCTCCACCGCCCCACGCAGGCCACATTGATTTTTTGTGTGTTAGCGAATTTTTTCCGGTCAATTAAAGGGGCTAGAAGACCGAAAAATCGACCCCCAAGGATCGGCTAGATCTGGAAAAGTACGCGATACGCCAAATGACGCTAAAAATTACATTTTTAAAGCCTTTTCGTCGTCGAGATGTGCTGGCTGCGTCATTTAGAGCGTCGCGTAGCTTACTTCGTAACTCGTGATGAAAGCGGTCGATTCTCGCCAGAATCTACCTCTACGGTTGACTAGGTCTAGACAAGTACGTCAGGTGGCAAATGACGCTGATATCGCATTTTGAAGGCCTTTTTGGCGTCTAGCTGTGCTGGCATGCGGAATTTGGAGCGTCGCGTAGCTAACCTCCGGTAACTGTCGAGGCCTAATAGAAAAATGGGGTCGATTCTCGCGCTTTCCAGCCCCTTTAATTCCATCTTACACCAATCGACGCCCTCCCAAAGAATGTGCCCTGCCTCCCTTCCGCTCCATTTTGTCGTGTTGTCGTGTTTTCTCTCGTAGCCCGCCCACCTACCCCGCCCCCTACCATTAATGCATAATTTTGCGCCCTGCCGCCCGCCCCGCCTTGATTTCTGTTGTGTGTGCCCCTAGCATTTTTTTTGGTTTCTTTTTGTGATTGGTGGTGGTCGTCTGCCTTCTTGTCTTTTGCATATTTTCGCTCTTTTTCGTGACGTGTCTTTGTGCCGATAAAAGGGTTACTACTACTTCTTTCGATTCTTATACCTCTATTCTGTGGCGCCTCGGCGTTCCGGAACGCTTCCTATCCTGCGAGTAAGGGCATGCACCATCGTTAACTTTAGGCTTTGTTTTATGCAAATTGGGCGGCGTTTTTGCGATGAAAACGGGCGTCAGGGAGGCTAGCAGGTATTCGGGAGGAATTTGAGGTTTCGCAGGTTTTATTAGCTTTCCATTACTTTTTAAGTTAAGTTCTAACGTTTCCGTGACAAAACTATTTACGCTGGCGGATTTTCGAGATTTTAAAGCCGGACCTTTTATGAGGGCAAGCTAGCAGAGATTTTTTAGGAAAGGGCAGGCTAGCAGAGATTTTTAGGAAGGGGGACGCTAGCAAAGTTTCTTTAGGAAAGGCCAGGCTAGCAGAGATTCTTTAGGAAAGGCCAGGTTAGCAGAGATTCTTTAGGAAAGGGCAAAAAAACCTTACAGACCGTGTGCCAAGCTTCTCCTCCCACTTCTCCGCTTCCGCTCCCTCCTCTTTCCGCTCTGTCGTCGTTAATGTGTCTATCCAAAAAAATCGCAAAAAAGAGTAATTTCGAAAAATTGGCGTCCCGTCGCGCCTTGTGGCTTTCCATGTCGTTTGTCGGCTATCGGTGGCTATTTTTCCCGCCGTCTCGCGCGCGCAAACGCACACACTGGATACGGTACAGGCGGTCGAATTTTTGCGTTAAAAACAGATCAAAAATGGTTGTCCGGCTCCCTTTAAGGAACAGGCAAGGATGGTCATAAATTCTAGACTAGCTAAGCCTAAACCTAAGCCTAAGCCTAAGCATAAGCTTAAACCTAAGCCTAGCCTAAGCAGATCCAAATCCACACCTTTAAAAACCGCTTTCCTCCGCCTAGCAACAAAATCTGGAAAGCCACAAGACGGGGCTGGGCGCGATTTAGCGTGTGGCAGGGATACGGTAAGGTTACCGTGGTCCTACCGTAACCTACCGTACCCAAAACCTATCAAAAATAGCCCACCGTACCTCGGAAATCCCCGGAAAAGTGTGTGCGTTTGCAGCAGCACGGCCTCCCTGTGCGAGTCGTTCTACACGGCGGCCGGCGACTGGCCGCCCTCATTGCTGTCGTCCCGTCCGCCGTCGACCATCTACGCGTCGGCCGAGTACTTGCCGCTGCCGTCGCGGGCCGGCTCGTTGTACGCCCCGCATTCCGGGCATTATAATCCGACGGGCCGACCGACGAATTTGTGAATTTAGGGGGAGGGTGCCGGCTACGGAAATCGGGTTTAAAGGGACGGGCAAGGCAGAGAGAAAGGAAGAGCGAGAGAGAGAGAGAGCGAGAGAGAGCGAGAGGGAGAGAGCCAGAGAGGGAACGAGAGATCACGAGCAAGCGAGAGAGATAGCCCAATTTCCAACCGGCACGCTCCCTTTAAATGTCGCATCGTCGTAATCGGCTTTTTCCAAAAATTTATTTTAGACCTCAATTCTGATAGCCACCCCCCTATCTCTTATCTTTTATTTTATTTGGTCAAAAAAAATACGTTGTGATCCGCTCCGGTGTCCGCTACAGTATTCCCCTACCGTACCCCCAGCCATTCCACTGCTGTACTTTTGACAGGTTGCCGTATCCCCTCGAGCTTGAACTTGTCATTTTTGGATTTGTTGAAATTCGAATTCCACGACAGTACTAATTACAGTAGAAAAATCGAAAATGTAAAATTGAAAATTAGAAAGCTATTTTTTATACAGTTTTTAGTTTTTTTAGTTTAGGGATCTTTAGAAAATAATTAAATTACTTAAAATTTTTAAAACATACTTAATATCATCCTAAAAACCCCGAAAAACAATTTTTTTTTGTCTCTACAAGCTTCCAGGTCCCTTTTCAAGTCCCAAATCGTCGGCTATATATTTTTTTTGTTGTCCACAGCCTTCACTGTCCCCTTAAAGAGCCATATACTAACCCGCCGCTTCTGGATGTGTGCCATGAATAAATTTATGTAAATTTTGAGTTGAATGTCCAATTTTTGGGACTTGGTTTTTTTTTGGAAATTAGCCAACTTTCAGGGCCCAGCACCACCAGCGCATCGAGGAGGAGCGCCAGCTGTTCTTCGAA
>JBBGBA010000223.1:0-50000 GCA_038088335.1 Mesorhabditis sp. LJ9110 | reverse complement strand
TACGATTCCTGGCGTTTTTTGTGTTCTTTCCTCAAAAACCTCTGCTAGCTTGCCCTAGACTTGCTTGCTTACCTGAACGAATACAACAACCACGTCCCCAGGCCGCCAAAAAGCACTATCGACAGCCCGATTGCGATCATCGAGAAGGTGACGGTAATATCTAGAAAATAGAGGGTGATGCAACCTGCAAGATTCATGATTTAAAAGCATAGGAATTCCATGCAAAAATACAACCCACGTTTGGTGGTCTGTACGATCACCAGCGCGCCCAGGATTCCGAGTTCGACGATGATGCTGAAGCCCTAAAAGGTCAAAAACTCAATTAGCTGCAAGGCAAGCTGGCAGAAATTCTTTAGGAAAATCTAAATACCCTCCACAGCAGAATCTTGGCCAGTAAATTCAGCGGGCTTCCCCATTGGGGGAGGGTGTCGCCGAACGACACGGCGCACTGGAAGATCGACAGCGTGTTCACAAACCAGAATATTAGGTCTACAGCTACTAAAAAATGTTTTGAATTAAATAAACTATTTTCCAATACCCAATCCTATGATCAGAGCCGCAAAGAAGCCGTGCAGCTTAAAAACCGCCGCAGCGAGCACGTAGAATAGGCAGAAGCACTGTGAAGCCGGGAACAGGTAGCAACCGATCCATTTTTCAGACTAAAAAAGAGGCTTAAAAGGCTTTAAAGGGCTTAAAAATACTTCAAACAAACCGTATAACTTTTCGGCGCCTTCGATCCATGCACCGCCGCCGGCTCCTCCATAAAACCAGGAGGAAAAGCCTTGGCCCGGAGACACTTACTTCGCCCCCCGCTTATCAGCGCCAAATTGCGAGGCCGCCCGAATTTTTGAGACACAACCACCCCCGGCAGATAATGGCTTAAAATTTATGCACAAAACCAGTCGAAGGAAGCAATGAGAGGAACTTGTAATAAATACGGAATAATAAGGCTGATCACAAAACGAAGTAAAACCGGGAGAATTAGACGGGCTTGTAGTCGAGCTTGGTTTCGAGCTTCTTGGCGTCGCTGACCTTGCGGACGGCCTTCATAAAGTCCTCCTCGACGACGTATTCACGCTCGGCGCGGATGGCGAACAGACCTGAAAAATGGGATAAAAATACGTATGGCACTGTCCCACCGGCTTCAGTGCAGACGTTTCTCAAATCGGCGCAGCTGAACCCGTCGGAGAGCTTGACGACGGCCTCGAAGTCGATGTCGCCGTGCTTGGTGATGGGGTTTGCGTGGATTTTAATAACCTAAAGAAGAATTAAAAGAATACATTGTGGCAAAAACCTCTAATCGGGCCTGCTCA
The DNA here is from genome assembly GCA_038088335.1 of Mesorhabditis sp. LJ9110. Taxonomy (NCBI): domain Eukaryota; kingdom Metazoa; phylum Nematoda; class Chromadorea; order Rhabditida; family Rhabditidae; genus Mesorhabditis; species Mesorhabditis sp. LJ9110. Next base: position 48,687 of record JBBGBA010000223.1, on the reverse strand, counting down.
TTGGGGAGGGCAATCTCGATCTTCCTGTCCAGACGGCCAGGGCGCAGAAGGGCGGGGTCGAGCGTGTCGGGGCGGTTTGTCGCCATGATCACCTGAAGGAAACGTAATGACGTGTCAAAATGGTCATCAGTTTTGCCAGTTTTCTCGTCAGTTGTGCCCCATTTTGTTTCGATATTTTTGCTACTTTTTCGACATTTTTTAAGTCATAGAGCATCAAAAAACGAACGACCGAACCAAACCAAAAAAATCCAGTACTCACCTTGACCTGGCCGAGGGAGTCGAAACCGTCCAACTGGTTGAGCAGCTCCATCAACGTTCGCTGAATTTCACGATCGGCCGATGTGCCCTCGGAGAAACGGCGACCGCCAATCGCGTCAATTTCGTCCATGAACACGATGCAGGGCTGATGGTCGCGGGCGTAGTTGAACATTTCACGGATCATGCGCGCCGACTCTCCAATGTACTTGTCGACGATCGCCGAGGAGACGACCTTCAGGAAGTTGCAATCGAGTTGGGAGGCGACTGCCCTGAAAAAAAAGTTGACGAAATGTTTTTTGTATAACTCTCAAATTTTCAGGAAGCTCACCTGGCCAACAGCGTTTTTCCGGTACCAGGCGGCCCGTAGAGGAGGCATCCCTTCGGGGGCGTGATGCCGACACGGCGGAAGAGCTCGGGGTTCAGCAACGGCAACTCGACGACCTCGCGCAGCTCGCGGATCTGCTCGGCCAGTCCGCCCACGTCGCCATACGTGATGTTGCCGGGGTCCTCGTGAGACATCTTGTACACCAACGGGTCAACCTCACGCGGAAGTTGTCGCATGATCGTCAACGTGGTCATGTCGAGGGCGACTCGCGTTCCTGAAAGCAAGATATCTTGCAAAAAGCTCCGCCAAACAAACCTTGTTTTAGCGCTACTTTGTTGATGGAGCGACGGCATCCGACGACATAGCGGGGCCCATTTGTTGCCTAAATTTAATTAGATAAAAAAAAACAAGTAGAAATGCACCTTGACGATGAACTTCTCCTCGCTCAGCTGCTTCAGTACTTCGCCGACGATTTGGCCGACCGACTGTAGCGACTTGATGTCGTTTTCGGATTTGTCGTGCAGCTTCTGGAGTTCTTGCTCCTGAAAAAGTCTATTGAAAGGACAAGAACTAATCCATACCTTCTTTCTTAGCTCCTTAAGGCGCTGCTCGATTTCCTTGTAGTCGGTCAACTTCTTGCGGTACTGGTTGAGCGCGCGCTCCTTCTCGTCGACGACTGGGACGGCGACGGGGCCCGTGGACTCGACCATCCTGCAAAAAGCATATTATTTCCGCGGAAAGAAATCATAAATTCATGAAAAATTGAACTGGAAGAACCCGCATGAAATGGCACAAGTATCAAGTGAGGAAAATCAACGAATAGGCACTAATTTTTGGTAGCCACGGTGAAAAAAGTCTAAAAAATCCTAAAAATTCAGGGCAATAACAACACGCACTGGCCAACAATCACAATAACGATAAAAATAGGATTCCTATCTATAACTCTAAAACTAAACATTAAAACTAATGATTCTTGAGTACATTATAAAACGCTTCTTTCGGGATTTGTATCCTCCCGAGCACTTTCATCTTTTCCTTGCCCTTCTTTTGATCCTGGAGCTTCTTGTTCAACCGCTCCAGACCTCCCTTTCCAATGTTTCCCTTCAACGTCTGCATAAAGTCCTTCTTATGGGCTCGAATCGTCGATGAGCATAGTGCTTTCGTAGACGTTCCCGCGGAGGCCTTGATTGTGAACTCGAATTGCTGTCTCGGGATTTCCCGCTTCAAGCGGCCGACCAACGTGCGCGCCTTTTCACCCGCCATGCTGACCGGGACGATTTGCGAGAACTCGGGCACCAGCTTGTCGTTGATGCTGATGTTCAGCTGGATCAGCTTCGACTCCTTGTACCCGTCGAAATCGTAGTCGAACGACACGTAGCCAGACGTGATGCGCTTCAGGTTGTCAAAGAAGTCGATGACCACCTCGGCCATTGGTAGTCGCCAGGTGATCAAAAGGCGCTCCTCATCGATGCTTGAGATTTCGCCGCGCTCCCCGCGAGCTTCAGAGCACAGCCCGTTGATCTGGCCCATCATCTCGGCCGGGACGACTAGCCGGACCTGGAAAAAAAGTCATTACCTTTCAAAAACAAAAATACTCACTTTGACCATCGGCTCCAAAAACGCTTCCACATCAACCTCATCGGGGAATGAGCCAGGGTCCAAGATACGAATCTCGGCCTGACCATTGTAGCGCTTCTTGCGCACCGTCTCGTTGTCCTTGATTCGTGCCCGGTATTCCACCGACGGCTGCGTAAGGATCACTTGCGCATCGTGCTCCTGCTCCAGGCGCGCAGAAAACACCTCCATGTGCAACACGCCCAAAAAACCCACACGCCAGCCCAATCCTAGAGCGGGACTGGAGTCGGGAATAATTTCGACGGAGGGATCATTCAGCGAAAGCCGCTCCACTGATTGCCGCAGCTCCTCGTAGTCCTTCGTCTCAACCGGGAACAGCCCGGCGTACACGGTCGGCTTGATCAGCTTAAAATCGGGGTACGGCTCGACGTCCGTCCGCGCCGCATCGAACAGTGTCTCCCCAATCGCGGCCTCCTTCGTCGTTTTCATGTTGCAAATGATATATCCAACCTGCCCAGCAGACAAGGCGGTGACGGGCATCATCTCCGGTTTCATGATGCCGACCTCGCTGATCTCGTACTCCTTGTTGTTGTGGAACGAGCGGATCTTGTCGCCACGCTTCAACCGGCCCTCACGCACCAAAATATACGCGATGGCGCCGCGATAGTGGTCGAACATCGAGTCGAAAATTACAGCTTTGAAGGGTTGTTCTTGGGCGACTTTGGGAGGTCGTATCCGTTCAATAATCGTATCCAGAATCGGCTCAATGCCAAGACCAGTCTTAGCCGAGATCTTTAACACCTCGTTTGGTTCGAAGCCAAACATATTCTTGAGTTGCCGCTCAACTTTCGCGATTTCAGCTCCTTTCAAATCGATCTTATTGATGATCGGGATCATCTGCACATCGGCGTCGAACGCAAGCCAGAAATTGGCTATCGTCTGGGCTTGAATCCCTTCATTGGCGGCGACCAGCAACAATATTCCGTCACAGACGGTCAACGATCGAGCCACTTCCGACGAAAAATCGGCATGCCCGGGCGTGTCGATCAGGTTTATAAGGTGCCCTTTGTACGGCAACGCCACAGTTTGAGCCTTCACCGTGATGCCTCGCTCGCGTTCGACCTGTAGCCGATCCAAGAACTGGGCTTCCTTTTCGCCAGCCTTGATGACGCCCGCGAATTCGAGTAGCCGGTCGGCCAGGGTGCTCTTGCCGTGATCGACGTGGGCGACGATGCCGAAATTGCGGATCTTGTCGGGGGTATACTGCTCGATGTCGATGGGCTTTCGCTGGTAGTTGGCCGCCAAGAGACGGAGCTGCAGCCTCCATGTTGGGGCATTGAGCTTCAGCATCCGCGGGCCCGGCAACGAGTTCTGGAAAAGAAGATTTTTTAACTATTTTAAAAGTAGGGATTTTATGAGATGAAGCCGAAAAAGTCGAGCCAAGATTTTGAAAACGACAGGAAAATTTGATGAGAACGTTTGGCGACGAGGCGCCACAGAGTGAACGCCAATAGTAGCCACTCGGATTGCGCCCAAAGGAGCCGGCGGGCAAAACATTTTTGGCCTTTTCCGATAAACAACCAACTTTTCCGACTCTCACGATTTCGCCTTCAGATTACATAAATTAAGTTTTTATAATATAACAGTATTTGGTAGGTATATTCTATAGTCAAGGGAGACTTGGAGACCCGGTTCTTGAACAGTTGTCCTTTATTCACGCAGAAAGAGACGGGAAAATATCACGTTTCTTCCCAGGACTGTAAATACGAAAAGGCGCTACTGAAAGACCGGGCCGCTCGATCTAATGTGTTGTGTGCGACACATCGAGCTACAGAAGGTAGGCCGGCTGATCCTCCCGACCAAAGATGGTTGTTCTTTAATTTCCAACAACCTCTCCTTTTTCCCCAATACCCATTTTCGAACTAAAAGGCCGACGATTTCAATAACTTCTGCCTGATACCTTTAACGTCTACGAAAAAATGCAGCCCCAGCATTGGGTAGTTTTAAGGGAGCGTGCCAGTCTAGCGAGCAAACACGGGAACACAATCCCTTCTTAGCAACTCGCCCTGTGCCTGGATTTTCTCTTTTGTTTTGTGATTGTTAGCTCCTTTTAGCTCAGACCACCGCCACTCTTCATCGGAAACCCATTTGACCGTTGCCCGCGATATCTCTGCACTGATCCGGCGGGCCGGACAGTGCACAATCGGGCAGGGGGAGGCACAGCCAGGAGCAGGGGGGAGAAGCCGATAATGGATCGCTTCATGAAATCTATTGACGAGAGTGAGGGGGCCGAGTGGTGGCGAGAGGCGGGCCCGGGTGGTCTGTCTCCGCCGTTCCCACACACGCACCCACCGGCAAACTGGACTCCACCAAGCCGCTCGCTCTCCGGTCACATACAAGGTCACTTGCTGCTGGCTGGCTGCTCTGCCGGTGCGAGTTTCGAGGCGCGAAAGGTCGACGAAAGAGATCTTGGCCCCACCGGGGGAGGAAGCGCTTCCTCCTTGCATGTTTTGCTACTTTGCTCGACTGACAAATAGCAACATTACGTGGGGGTGGGCCTGTTTTTCCATTCCGCAAGACGTACGCATGGATCAGGCGCGAAAAAAAGCGGTTTTTTTTGGTTGCGTTGGAACACACATTTCGGGTCTGGTGTTCAGAGCTCACTCTTCTGTTTTAGGCGGGGATTTTTTTCTCTCGTCTGATAGACGCAAGTATGGATCATGCGTGAAAATGTTTGCTTTTTCGTTGCTTGGAAGTATGGATTCGGGAACTGATGTTTAGAGGCCATTTTTCGATTCTTCGGGTTTATTTTGAGCTCTAATTGTGTGTCTTCTGGCCCCAAGGGATAATCTTTCCTTCCTATTTTGAACTTTCTTTTTTTTTGGGGGGTGCTGCCGTCTGCACTTTGACACTATGACGTGCAGCATCAAACTTTTGGAACCTCAAAACAAGTCGGGTCCTCGTGAAAAATTACTCCAAAAATCCACTCCCGATCCGCAATTCAGTAGCCACATCCGAACCAGCTTCATTTTATGGGTCGCCGGTCTTTTTTGGGCTGAATCGAGCCGTGCCCTCCTCTCCCGCTCACCTCCTCCACTCCCTGTTATTTTCATGTTTGCTCACCGTGAATCAGCCGGGGCTATTTATTTTTTCGTTCACAGGGCCCCCCTTCCGGCCGTCCCCCACCCAGCAGCACCAGTGCGCGCCACATCGCCAACCGAACCAGGACACCTGTCCGCGCGCGCCTCACTGGCAAATGGCAAGTGAGGATCAGGTGCGTGTTTTTGAAGTTTTGTAGTTTTTGGTTTTTTTTGGGATTCGCGGGGGGGGGGGGGCTGCTTTTTTCCGCTCAGCCTAGATTTCTTTATAAATTTTGGCTCGTCGCAAAATGACCAAAAAATTTTTTGAAAGTTTTTCCGCTTGGACTTGCCAACAGACTATAAAAACTTAATATTTGGGTACCAGAATTTGCTAAAACGTCAGGAAAGTGGCTCTCCAGCCCAGAACAGCTTTTGACCTAGCCCAATTCAAATTCCTAGTAAAGACATGTGTTTCAGGATCTCGACACCACCCTGAAAGTTGAAGAATCGCCGCCCCCCGCGAAGGCCACCACCCCGGTGCCGCCGGCCAGAAATCGAAAGCGAAAAGTCTGAATTTTTGGGTTAAAAATTACCTAAAATCTCAGGTTGTCGAACTCCGGTGCCCCGAGGTGCGATGGTTCTATCGCAGGAAAAACGCCGAAAAATGGACACCGCTCCGAGGTTTTTCAGCATTCTTAAAATTTACCCCGTTTTAGGCCTAGATTCACTTCGACTTGAGCTGCGGCATCGCGAATTGGAGGGCCTAGAGGTAATTTTTCAAACCTACATTTATTCTAGAAAATTTAGATTGACACCCAGACGCAGACGCGGATGATCGACGAGGGAATTAGTGAGACGAACAACGTGGTGATTCTCGATGGGTTGTACAAGTGAGCGTAAAACAGAAAATTTTTATGGTTCCGCTTCCAGAGCTGACGACGACTTGAAGACGTGCTCGTCGTTGTACTGGAAAGAAGACACGGCTGAATTACGACGAGGTAGTTTCGTGGCTTCCGCTTTTCGGGGTTAGCGGGCGTAGCCCGCTAACCCCTTTTGGTTTGAGGTACCCCCCCCATACGACTCTTTTGGGGTCCTTTTCCGGATTTAAAAAAGAACGATGCATCGGATCGCCAAACTGAATACACCATCGGAACCGGCGACACTTTTTGCATACTATAAGCTTTTAAAATTTGAAAAAAAAGTGAAATTTCGAATTTTAACGGCCGATTTAAATTGCGTTTCGAGGGGGGGGTCTGCGTTTGTATGTATGTATGCCACAAAACCTTTGTAGTCATCAAAAAGTGCCTTCCCACCATCGGTTTGGGCTGAAATTTTTTTCAATTATTGGGTTAATGATAATCTCGGACCGCAAGAAGAGTTTTTTTCAAAATAGGCTTTTAAAAAATTTATATTTAATTTTTAAGTTTAAAAGCGAAATTGCGGTCAAAACATGGGTTAGTGTTGTCCGTTTGGGCTGAAATTTTGCTCAAATAGGCATTAGACCTGGCCGGAATAAGTAATGAAGAAATGGCATGGAAAGAATGCTTCTTCTCTGAGATATTATAACTTTAACCTTCGCCATACGGGGCGCCACCCTCCCCTTTGGCGGCCCAGTCCCGAGCCAGGGCGGGCGGGTCTAGCTTCCCCAAGACAGGCCTCCAGTCTCCCGGTTGGCCTAGTGGTTAGCACGCTGTACTGGGAAGGTTTGGATCCCGAGTTCGAACCCCACCCAAAACATCGTTTTTCGCGATTGGCCCCCGTGCAACCTCATGGTTTCTCGTGCCGTTACAAAGCGCCGCAGGCAAATTTTTTTGAAGTTTTGCGTACAAGGGTTCATCTGAATAAGTATTCCTTGGCTTATTTTACGATCTTAACAATAAGATTGAGGCAAAAGGGCTAAATTTTAGGCTAAAGAGTTTTCAAGGCTTTTGGTTTCGCAAAGAGAGATTCTCGTGGCAACAAAAGAGCTAAATTCCTTTAAAACTCTTAAAAATGCCACAAAATGTGGGATCAACCAAAAGTTGCTGGCACCTTATTAAAATGGACAGATCTAGTTTCTAGCGGTTTCGGCTTGCAAATAATTTCTGTATTATGATCTATTTGCACTTTCTTGAAATTAATCTGTGGACCTGACCTGTGATCTGGGATGGTACTGAGTTTATTAAGATTTTAAATAGCCAGCAATTGTTTGTTGCTCCCGCATTTTGTGGCATTTTTAAGAGTTTGAAAGGAATTTAGCTCTTTTTGTTGCCACGAGAATTCCTCTCTTTTTGCGAAAACCAAAAGCCCTTTTTTTGAAAACTCTTTTTAGCCTTAGAGATTTTATCCGGTATTCAGGCACGTGGTTTCTGCCGGATTGGCAGCCACTGAGGCCCGAGATGGCCGATGCTATCGAGAAGAATCATTTACAACATTTTCGCGGCCAAACGATTCCCGACGGGGTGTCAATGTTTTCGGAGAAGGAGGCAGTGAAAAAGCCGCGTTGGTTTTTATGAGGGAATTTTTAGAAGTGCCTGATTTGTGACTAAAAATTATTTCCTGTTTTTAGAGCTCACCGAACTCGTGCAGGACAACTTTGAAGTCCGCTGGAGCTCGGTGATCGACGTCTTCCTCTTCAATACGTCGAAAGCTAGCCGCTTTTTGAGGTATTCCCCTTTCCCTTTTGTCGAATTCACCCCTTCTTCTAGGTACATCTCCTGGGGTCGCCCGGCTTCGCTACGCCGGGGCTACGAAAAGGAGGGTGAGTGGGAAGACGCGTCGCCGAAAGTCTCGCATCTGATCCTCGTCGTGCACGGCATCGGCCAGAAGGGATACGAGAATTTGATTGCCGAAAATACCGCCCAGTGAGTTTTCGATGCAAAAAATTCGTGGGTATTTAAGAATTTAAAAACCTTTCGCGATCGCTTGGTCAATGCAAGTTTCCTGGGCTAGGTTCTTGAGCGGAATTCGAATTTCACATTTTGGTTACGAAAAGAAATTAACTTGTGACTACAATCGACAAAAAATCGACGCCGGAAACATTTTTCTGCGTTTCTTGTAGCCTGTGACTTGTGTATTTGGCACTTTCTAAGTTCTCGTTTGCCTAAACCAAGCTTTTAAAGTATCAAAGTGTGAAATTCGATTCCCGCGTCCAAAACTAGCGCCAGAAACTCGGTTTTGGCTGATCAGGCAAGGTTTTTAGCGCTCCAAAAACCTCGAAAATTTCGACTACATTTTTTTGCAGGATTCGCGATGCCGTCTACGCTCAAATGGACAAGTACTACCCGGAAGAGAAGACGCGCCCAATGTTTCTACCCATCGAATGGCGCGCGGCCCTGCTGCTCGACGAAGGCCTCACCGACGTCGTGACGCTGCCCAAGATGGCGTCGATGCGCGAGACGCTGAACAGCACCGCCATGGACATCATGTATTATCAGAGCCCGTTGTACAGGAAGGAGGTGAAATTTTAATTGAAAACCCTTTGAATTTTATTTTCCAGATCATTGGCGGCGTGGTGAAGCAGATGAACAGCGTCTACCAGCTCTTCATGAAGAACCACCCGTCATTCACCGGGCCCGTCTCCATCTTTGCGCACTCGCTGGGCAGCGTCATCTCGTACGACATCCTGACGGCGTGGAGCCCAGTGTTGATCTACGATCAGTACGTCTCCAAGGCTATTGTAAGTGTTTACTTTTTTTTATAACCTTCCCAACTTTAGGGCGAACACCTGAATACCGTTGACGATCGTGAAGCACTAGGCGCGATGCAAGACTATCTGGTAAGGTTCTGATATACCTTTTTAAAAACTCTTTTTAGGCGGCCCGCAAAAAGCTGCACCAGAGTTTTCAGGGCGGCATGAAGGCGCTGTTGGTGCCAAAGGACGAGCAGCTCGATTTCAAGGTATTTGTGCGATGCTTTGCCAAATTGTGATTTTTAGGTAAAAAGTATGATCGCCGTCGGCTCGCCGCTGGCCGTTTTCCTCGTCATGCGCGGCGCGGATCGGCAGAGTATCGTCACGGACAAGGGCACGGTAAGCTTCTTTCTAGCTTTACCAGGGTTGAAAAACCGCTTCGCGGCTTTTCAACCCTGGCCCCGTCCAGGACCTGTGAAAGTCCTTAATTTGCATGTTTCTTCCTGAATTCTAGCAAGAAAAAAAAGTGAAAAACGGCTCCTCTGTCCCTTTATATAGACTCTTCCTACTTCCGGCGTATGCTATTTCCCCTAACAAACAGGGTTTTACAAAAACCTATTTTTAATAGCGAAAACCACAATTTTTCAAAATTTTTATGTGTGTGCAGTCGATTCCGGACCATTCTAAACCTATTGTCGTTTCTTCCCTATCCAAAAAACCCTTCCCCGAGGCTGTAGGAGCGGAACATCCTAACGGAAGTGCATGCAAATATACACACACACACACACACACAAACACTATCAAGTCACATTATCTGATATCACATAGTATCAACTATAATAATTTTCTTGACGCGTCTGTCCGTCTGTGTGAAGCCGAATTCAACTCGAATGGGAAAGGAGCTAGAGCTTAGCTCTCTTCGGATTCGGATAGAGCGCCGTCAGAAACCCCCAAACTGATAAAAAAGTTATGAAAAAGTTTTAGTTTAAATTATTAAAATTAACTTTGAAAGTTTTTTCCTTAGTAAAAGGGGGGGCCCTCTCTCGGGAGGCCACGCCCCCATTCCCTTCGCCCCTCTTCCCCAGGCCCCTTCGCCCGCCCATATAGCCTTTTTAAGTTACTTTAATACCTTTTAATACTTTTTAATACTTTTTAATTATGTTAATTAATGATTTAAATCATCTAAAGCCATCAGGAAGGTATTTAGGTAGTTTTTGAACGGGATTTCGGCTATGGGGGGTTGATGGAGGTGGGAAAGGATGTGGTGGAGTGGGACATGTAGGGTAGCCCGAAGGCCAGATGGTTGCAGTCGCGAAGCGACTGTAACCATCTGGTTTTTTTATATATAGTAGGATACTGTTTTTTTTTTCTAGCCGTTCTTGACTAGATTTTTTTCGTGTTGAGTCTTTTTGTTTATTTTTAGTTGACCCACTTTTTATTTTACTTTTTGGGTCTTTTAATTATCTTAATTTGGCTGAAATCAACTAAAAATATTTTTTGTAGAATAAGCTAAAAGTATTGTTGTTTTTTCAGCGCATCTACAACGTTTTCCACCCGTACGACCCGGTGGCCTATCGCCTGGAGCCGCTGTTCGCCCCCGAGTACCGCCACGTGCGCCCCGTCAAAATCTTCACGGCGTCCGACTTCCGCGGCCGTGACCCGTACGACGAGCTGCCGATGGAGCTCCACAAGGCCTACCTCAAGAAGATGAAACACGCGAACAAGGCGAAGAAGGACGGCGACAAAGATAAGGTAGGATCAGTTAGAAGGACAAGAATTTACGATTTTTGGTAAGTTCTGATGATTTCAATTTCGTTTTTCCAATTTTGCAGTTTTACAAAAACCCGAATGAAAATGGACTTGCAGGAGACCCCCCTCGATAATGCCAAATAACCGTTTTCAGAACGGCGATCTGAAGTCTGACGAGATGGACGAAGAAGACTCGGACGTCGACGAGGAGGTGCAGTCTGCTTGTGAGTGTTCATTTCGATACCTAGTAAAATTTCCTAGGCTCCTCCCCTCGCTCCATCTCCCCGCCGAACGTCCCGAATGAAACGGCTGCCGGCAGTCTGGAGAAGCCAATTAAAAAGTTTGGGATCGTTTCTTTCTAATTGTCCCGATTTTAGGGGCTGGTTCTCCGGCTGGAACACGTCCAACGCCAGGGAGGCCGCCATGAAGGCGAAGGAGTTGAAGGACAAGGCCGAGAAGCCGCGCGAAGAAAGCGATGTTGAGGTGGCCCGCGAGGCGCATGAGGTGAAAATTAAATTTTGTATTTTCAATTTCAATTTGTTTATAGATTCCATCCGAGAAATTCTCCCCTCTCGACCGGCTGCTCGAAAACGTGTCGATGGATACTCGGCCGCCCTTCCGGATCGACTACGCCGTCCAGCCGGCGCTCACCGACAAGAGCTATTGGTGCGTGGATATTTAGACCGGGAGTGAAAGATGACGACAATGAAATGTCCTTTGGATTGCCGGTATTTTGGGTCGATCGGCGATCCCGATCTTTTAAACGTTTTCTTTTGCTTAGCTGAGCTAACTCGTTTCAAAGTCTTTTTCCAGGTCCGTGCTGAAGAGCCACTTTGCCTACTGGACGAACACGGACATTGCCCTCTTTCTCGTCAACGTGCTCTACGACTCGGGACGGGTGCGTTTTTTCGTTGGGTCTCGTAAACGCGTGAGCTAAATAGAGACAGGGCAGGCGTTTTTGTGTTGTTTGCGGGGCCGTTCGGAGTTTTGTGGCCACACGGGTCGATCGGGCGGCGTCGATAAGAACCTTGTGCCTTGGCCGACCTATGCGAGAACCGCCTGCGTTTTTGGCATGGCCCGTAAACAACCCGTTGTCGCCTGTCATACCTCGAAAAGGAGAGGGTATTTTTGGCTGGGTCCCAGGTTTTCAGAAATTTTGACATCCTGTAATCTCGGTATTTCGACAATTGAATTTCTGAATCTTTCGCACTATCGGGTGGGAGATCAAATTTTGTCTTAGGTTTTAAAATATTAAAACCTGCGATTCAGTTATTAGACTTTCCGAGATTTGGACAACCCCCCATGATGCGCAAGAACGGACGGAACCCGAACGGAAAAGCTTTTCCCGTTAAATGATATTTTTCCATTTGCAGGTGATGACAGCGTCAAAAGACGCGAACAGCCAGGAGATGCGGGTGACGGTGGCGCGAATCTAGTCGAATTGGAACGAAGCATTTTTCATCTGTATCTCACTCCCCCATTACCACCACCCCCCACATCCAATGCCATGCGCGTATCGGGCTTTAACCAACTTGTAGTTTAGCGCCCCCCTCCATCTCATCATCATCATGTGTATTTTCTTCTTCTTCGTGTGTGCATTCTGTGATTCCAGGCGGCTGCCCTCCGGTTTTTTTTGTGTGCGCGCCCCCCTCAGATATGTAATAGTCGCTTGGCAAACGGGACCGGGTTACGATTTATTAGAATTTCGGCCGTTTTTTGAGAGGTAGCGCCGTTTTGCGCGCCTCGCCCCCTACATCCATAGTCATCATGCTTGATCCGCCTTTTTTGTGTACATAAACAGGTATTGCCCCCGAATGACTGAATTCATACTTTGCAATTTCCGAAAAGCGTTGCGGCACCGGAAAATATACACACACCCACAAAACTGTAATATTTTTATTCCGGATTGACGACGATCAATTTGCTTGTTTGGCTGCTGAAGTTGGAAAGATTGATGACGTACCGCGCGAACGCGATTCTGAAATTGGTTGATTCGATAATTTGCAGGACTTACAAAATTTAACTGCACGCCGACGGAGCGGCGACTATTTCTGCTCGGCCGTCCCCCCGACTGAAATTTAGGGAGGTTGGCGGCCTCGTGGCGATGAAGCTTACCTGCCGTCGATGACTCGCTGCCGTGTGCCTGAAAAGGAGAAATAAACCTGAATAATAAATAGCGACTAGAAAAGAATGGGCTGTGCTTCGACTCACCGCGGCCTGCTGCGACTTCGACTCGTACGGGCGATCCTTGATCTTTGGCGGCGCGTCCGACTTTCCGCACATCGAGATCTACAGGACGCCGAGAGCTTCAAGCCGAAAGTTGGGGCTCATACCAACGGGAGGCCAAGCGCGCAATGGATTAGGGCCAGCAGGAGCCACTGCATCGCGCAAGGGGCACGGCGTTTTTGGCATATTCAACGCTGCAAAATCTCCAAAAGGTGTAGTTTTTATGTAAATATTTGATTTTATTTAATTTTACGGTTTTTGGGTAGCTAAAAATTGCAAAAGAAAACAAAAAAAATCGTGAAACTCACAAAGGAGTACGGTACGATACACAGTACGCATTGCGTCAATTGGAGCGTGGAGGAGCGGATTGGTCGGGATTTCCGATTTTTGCCTCACCTTTTACGCCACTTTTGATCTTGAAAAAGCTTTCAAAAATTTGAAAAGTTCCATACTTTTTGTTTTTTGAAAATTAAACAACCTAAAAACCAAATTCCTCTTTTTTTCAAAAAACAACTCCATTTTGGTGAGATTCCGTAGTTATCTGATTCTGGAATGATCACCGATGCTTTTGCTTCTTTTGCCCTTTTTGTTACAACATACGCTATCTTGATCTAGCGCTGCCATTAGTCACCAAACGACCCGAAGCGTTTCGGTTCCTATTGGCCTTCACTGCACTTGCTCCCATGCCGTTTTTTGCGTTAGTGATCTTTAAATTGCGTTTTTCAGGGGATGCGATACGTCGCATTCTGTCTGCTGCTTTTCCTCGGCGCCACTCGAGCCCAGACGGGCTGCGATCTCCCCTCGATACTGAACACCAAGCATGCCCTCATCGTCGGCGCCAATGTACGTTTTTCACAGTTTTTTAGAACCTGAATCTAGGGTTGTATCTTTTCGTTCGAAGATGCCGGCGTCGAGGAGGGCCAATGCCCGAAAACGCTCACCTCGCCACTGTAACGTTTTGAAGTTTGGTTTTAAAACGGTCTTTAGGAATTCGCCGTCGAACTGCACCCTCCAAAACGCGCAATTCCACCTTCTGCGCGGTAAGAGTGGCAATAAAAGGCCGAGGATCTTGGCAATCGGCCAGGTTTGAATATTTTTCATTTTTTCTTATTTTCTCCTAGAGCCCGAGTCGCCACGGCTCGAATCTGGAGGTGCAGATGTTCGAAGACGATTTGAGCCGCCCGATCAAGGTTGTTAGGTTTTATTCCTAATTTTTGCTTCAGCTGGAGCCCTTTGCGCTGACCCATCGTGCCCTCAATCAAACGTTCGAGAATGCCAGGAAGATCAGCCTGTACGCGGAACACGTTCGATGGGTGAGAATCACTATTTTTTTTCCCGAACGTTATTGGTTTAGAAGTATTCGCTCTTCGACAGCTTCAACCAGCTCCTCTACATTCTCTATGGCAACGGACAGGTCAACTGCTATCTGTATAACGAATACGGAGGAAGGTATTGCAAGTCGAGCTTTGCAAAATCAACTCGTATTCAGAAGCCCGTTTTTGAACATGATGACCTTCCGGGCCGATTCCAAGTTCACGCTCCGTAGCAACTACGTCGAGGATCCGTATGAACAGGCTGTATTTTTTTGGGTTCCTGTCTGAAATGTGCCTTTTTTAGGTTTATTACACGGAGCAGAAGAATGGCAAGATGGAAGTCTACAAGGTGCCGCACAAAGACTTGCTGATCCATTTGGTGCGAGGCAACCCGGGGCAGGTTGTGGCTAGCTTTGAGGAAGAGAGGTATGGTTTTTGGCTTCTGCTATATTTTGTTTTTAGGAACATCATTGCGATAACGTCCGGCGTCATCTTTTCGCGTCTCGCCACCGGCGAGCAAGTTATTAATCAGATCGGGTAATGATTGACCGTTTTTCTCAGAACGCCTGTTTTGCAGCAATCTATCCGACATGGCCAAAAAGTGCGACTGCGATGGCACCACCTACGCTAGCGCTCAAGCCAGCTTCTTGGTGATTAGGTGCGTAGCTAGCTACCTTTTTAGAAAGAGAAATTTCAGGGATGCCGACTATTGCATGACAGTTCACGATGACGGGCCGATGAGGGCCAAGTGCCTGGAGGAGCTGAACCCGGTGATCGAGGAGGGCGAGCCGGACTCGGACTGGACTTGGCTGGTCGTGCTCATCCTTGTGCTCTGCACGATGATTGTGATCTTGATGCTGGTAATAATTACAAGAAGACAAAGTATTTTTCTTCAGCTCTCGATCCTGTTTTGGCTACGCAGCCGGCGCAGCAACCGTCAGTACAAGGCCGAGGTGGAGAAGGTTCGATTCTTGGTGAGTGACTTCCTTTCAACTGAAATTGCGCTTTAGAACGACCAAGCTGGCCTCGGCCCCTCGTCCTACTACCCGAACAGCTCCACCGGACGTGTGCTCGACCAGAGCGTCGACCGCTGGCACGTCTATTAAGAGGCCAGCGACGCCGACACGGACGATGTTCAGCATCTCCACCCACCCGTAACGATACTATTCGCCCTTCCTATATTTCTCGGTATCCTCCTATATTCGACCTTTCCTCACTATTCTCGTTCGATTGATTTGCTATTTTGCGCCCAAACACCCACCCACCTGTTATCATTCGTTTCGTATGCTTGTTGCATTTATTGGCCGGTGCTGCTGCTTCCCCCCAATAA
This sequence comes from Mesorhabditis sp. LJ9110, assembly GCA_038088335.1. Classification (NCBI taxonomy): domain Eukaryota; kingdom Metazoa; phylum Nematoda; class Chromadorea; order Rhabditida; family Rhabditidae; genus Mesorhabditis; species Mesorhabditis sp. LJ9110. The sequence goes on along the minus strand of JBBGBA010000223.1, from coordinate 33,221 downwards.
TATTACCCACCTCCCAACAACAGATTGTTTCGCGCGGCCCGTTTCAAGTTCATAATAAAGGTTGTTCTTTATTGTTTTGTTGTAATTTGTTTTTCTTTTTGCCGCCTTTGATCATACCATTTAGCGATTATTTTGTTGGCGTAGTGTTTTTTGCTTTCAATTCCAAATTGCTACCATTTTTCATACTTTATTCGTGAAGGCAAGTTGAGGCAGGGCAAGGAGGCAATGGTCGAAAGACCCAGGCGTGATCGGAGCAAATTCATTGAGCTGCTTCCTGATTCGGAAATTCGGCTAAACGTCCGACATTATGGTGCCGCTGTTGTGGTGGGCGGCTCTGAAAGTGGTTTTGAATGGGCGTCTTCAAGGAGTGACCTTGTTTAGGACGGGGGGGAGGGGTCTAATAGCCCTGGGAGTTACTTTGAATAGATCTAGGAAGGAATCGACAACCGCGGCGGCGACGTGGACAACGCGTTTTCATGTTTTCAAACGCGTATTTTGGTGATTTTATTGCAAGAATTTAGGCATTCTAGGCGCCTGACGCGGTATTTTTGCGTGAAGTGTAACCAGATATTATTTTCGGCGCCCAGACGTTAAAAAACCATGATTACTTCGCACATTTGCTTGGCATCATCATGTTTTTCCAGGTCAGCTAGCAAAGATCCTTTCGGAAGCCCGAATAAAAGATTTTCTGGGTTACCTTGTGAGATCGATGGCGTCAATGCGTGAGATTTCGCTGCTGCGCGTCGACGGCGAGCCGTACGCGCCCGAGGTGGCAAAGTAGGCGGCGTTGTTGTAGCTGGAAAACGGTGAAATTTTCGCGAATTTTAGGGCTTTAAAAGCGGCGTGTAAGCAAGGGAAAAAGCGGAAAACGGTTAGCAAAAGCAAAGCGAAGCCGGGGGTTAGCTGGTTTTTCTTGTCTACCTTATACTGTGGTCAAGGGGACCGGGCGAGGGCACCGGAGGCCGGTCTGCCTCGTGCGCCGAGCTGTAATTATTACTCTTTTTAATTTTGAATTTAACGTTATTTTTAATGGATTTTGGCTCTCTAGATTTTCACTGCATTTCTAAACCTGATTTTAAAAGTTGAAAAACGCCTAAACTTCGCGAAAATTCGTTTTTCCACTGTAATTCATTAATTTTAGATTATTTCTAGCACATGACGTTCCAAAAACCCACTTTGTCGCCCCGAACGTCGTCGTCTTGGCACCGTAATCGCCGGTTTGGTAGGTGCCGGTGTTTCTGTAATCTTGCTTTTTCACGTACAGTCTGAAAAGGGCCGGGTTAGTTTGGTAGTAGGGGGGGGAACTGAAAAATGGGTGTTAGTATCATCTCTCTCCCTCTCTCTCTCTCTCTCTCTCTCTCTCTCTTCCTCTCTCTCTCTCACCGTTTCTTGGCGCTATTCGCCCCCGGGCGATAGGATTCCATGAGTTGCGCCACCCATTCGGACAACGGCGTCCGCTTCACGACGAGGAGCACGAAGATGACGATCGGGACTGCAAAAAATGGTTGTTTTGCACGAATTAACCAATAATCTCTGCTAGCATGCCCCTTGTTTTAGCTTATAGCGCACTTACCTAGCCTTAACGCGCCCATCGTGATCAGCAACCACGGTGGGTAGAAAGAGGACTCGATCTCTGGGTCGCAAGTGTTCTAAAGAGCGAATTTTGAAGAGGAGCGAAGACAGAGAGAGAGAGAGAGAGAGAGAGAGAGAGAGAGAGGAGAGCTGAGGGCTTCTATCGCTAACCTTCGGATTATTCCGTCGTTTGTACGCCTCGTACAGGTCCAAGTCAAATGTGCAGCCGAACCGTTGCTCCATTTGTTGAAGGCCTACAACATTTAGGTAGTTTTGGGAGGTCAGGCGTGAGCCTCAGCTGCTGCTGAAGCCTGGCTAACAAGGGGATGGTCTCAGCTCGGAATCGAATTCGGATTTGAAAATTTGCACACTTATAGAGCTCGACGAGACAAATCGATTGGTGTAACTTTCAGCAGCAGATACCCCGAACTAACAAAGTTATAAGCATTTTTAGTTTTGCATACATTTTGTAGATGGTTCGCCATACCTTCATAAGCCCTCCCCTTCCCCCATCAGCGTGGTCTGGTGGTCTAGTGGCGTGGTACGCGGCGTCTGGGGAATCTATCAAGGGTTCGAACCCGCTCACGATTTTATTTTTGCTTTTTGGTCCAAAGATTCCTCTTGGCATTCCAAAGACCTTTAATGGCTTTTTAGGCATTCACCAGGAACCAGGAAGCGCTCGCAGCAAAAAATCCCACTGCTAAAAATTTTTGGAAATTTTGAAAGTTGGCAAGGTAACCATAGTAGGATCAGTTCAAAGAAAATAACTTTAATTATTTTCATGGAGCTTGGGATGCGATAAAGTGTTGATAAGCAGATTGCCAGCCTTCTGAAAATTTCCCCAAAATTTTTTGAGGAGGCATGAGCACAGGCACAAAATTTTAAATTTTTCGCAAAGCTGCTTTATTGTTGGCAACGCTTCCTGGTTCCTGGTGAATGCCTAAAAAGCCATTAAAGGTCTTTGGAATGCCAAGAGGAATCTTTGGACCAAAAAGCAAAAAATAAAAATCGTGAGCGGGTTCGAACCCTTGATAGATTCCCCAGACGCCGCGTACCACGCCACTAGACCACCAGACCACGCTGATGGGGAAGGGGGAGGGTAGAAGGTATGGCGAACCATCTACAAATGTATGCAAACTAAAAATGCTTATAACTTTGTAGTTCGGGTATCCTGTGAAAGTTACACCAATCGATTTGTCTCGTCGAGCTCTATAAGTGTTCAAATTTTCAAATCCGAATTCGATTCCGAGCTGAGACCATCCCCTTGTAAGCCCGAGCCCAAGCCTCAGCCACGTCACCTACCGCCCGGGTTGTAGGGGATGGCGTGGTTGAGGAGCGTCTCCGTCTGGTTCGGCAGCGCCGAGGAATAGGGGTAGAGGAAAAAGGCGAATACGTGGATTTGGATGACGGCGTAGACGATCGTCACCGCCACCATGAACTGAAATAGGCGTTTTGAATGGACGGGGAAGCCTAAGCCTAAACCTAAGCCTAAACCTAAGCCTAAGCCTAAGACTAAGCCTAGCTCTGCCTGCATAAGCAGTTCAAAGGGGCCTGCCTAAGCCTAAGCCTGCCTAAGCCTAATCCTAAGCCTAAGCCTAAGACTAAGCCTAAGCCTAAGCTAGTTATCGTGACATACCCAGTAGAGAATTTTCTTCGTTCCCTGCGACACGTCGGTCCACATGTACAGCAACACGGCGACCGCGATGAACACGTAGCAGCCGCACTCGGAGAACAACATCAACAGGGTCGCTGTTTTGTACTGGAATGGCAGGCTAGCAGTGAATCTTCGGGGAAAGCGGAAGAAGGGCAGGCTAGCAGAAATTCTCGTGGAAAATTATCGAGGATAGGCTAACAGAGATTCTTCAGAACAACAAAGCTTAGGGCAAACTGGCTGAGACCATTTTGCAGAAAACCTACCGTCTCCTGATCCCCCAAAACATCGTGCTCCTTCTGGTGGATCTTGTACTCGCCGATCCGGGCGTTGAAGTTGATCTTGGAGATCGAGATCGTCTTGTCCATGTAGTCGACGAGCTCCTCGTACGTCTCGCGGTTTCGGTAGACGTAGTAAGCTGGAAAAGGCCATGTTTGTGTCGCATCTCTCTCGCTCTCTCGCTTGCGCTCTCTCTCTCTTCACGTACCTGTGCAAATTGCCGATACAAAAACGGCCAACGACAGCCCGACGAGCATGAACATTGCCACAGATTCTCGCCAAGTTCGGGCCTAAAATGGAGATATTTTAGCTACTCTATCTCTTTCTCTGTCTCTTTCTGCTCTCTCTCCCTCGCTCTCTCCCTCTCTCCCTCTTCAAAATTCGAGTTACCCACCCCTTTAAACGTGACCTTGGGATGGGTGGGGACCCGCGGCGGTGGCAGCGGGGTCAGCCCCATTGACGACATCTTTTAGGGCGCAATGCCGATACGTGTTTGGCCTGAAATTGGAGGTGTAAAGAGGTGCAAAACGGACTCTGAAGAGATTATGTTCCGGAAATAGATGCGGAAGGCTAGCAGAGAATAGCTGCGGAATCTACCAGGCAGAGATTCTTTGGGAAGGGGCAGGCTAGCAAAATGGTAGGCTGGCAGAGATTCTTTAGGAAAGGACAGGCTAGCAGAGATGCTTTAGGAAAGGACAGGCTAGCAGAGATTCTTTAGGAAATGGTAGGCTGGCAGAGATTCATGGAGAAAAGCAAGCAAGCAGAGACTTCTTGGGAACGCCAGCCAGCGACAATAACTATTGTGCGGTCAACAAAAGAAGTAGTCACTGCCTAGCACTACTAGGCTAGACTAGGTCGATGCGTGCGGGCGGGAAAGCGAGAGTCGCAAGGCGGTTTTATCAAGCCTAAGCCTAAACAGATGCAAATTGAAGTCCATTTCGTTAAGACCGGATCACTCATAGCTTTTAACTGATAGAGAGAGAGAGAGAGAGAGAGAGAGAGAGCGCGAGAGCGAGAGAGAGCGAGAGTGTGAAAAACAGTAAGTGCCCAAGCCTAGCAGGTAGGGCTGTTTTGGGTGCGGGGGAAAGATCTAGTGGGATCGATGTCGAGGTCATTCTAGCGGAGACAAGGCCACTCGGAGCATGGGATCCAGTCGGGTCAATGAATTAATTAATGGGCTGGGAATTTCCCAAGGTATCACAGCAAGTTGCCATTTCCCAATGAATCTCTGCTAGCCTTCCCTTTCCTAAGGAATCGCTGCTAGCCTGCCCTTTCCTAAAGAATCGCTGCTAGCCTGCCCTTTCCTAAAGAATCTCTGCTAGCCTGCCCTTTCCTAAAGAACCATTGCTAGTTTCCCAAGCCTTCAGGAATCGAAAGCGCGCTTCCTAAAGCTCATGCTCACACGCTAAGAAAACTTTTCAGCACCCAAAAAAGGTGTGAAAAAGTGACAGGGATTTGGTGGGGATTTAGATTTGGAGAGAGAGAGAGAGAGAGAGAGAGATAGAGAGCGAGAGAGAGAGCGAGAGAGAGCGAGAGAGAGAGCGTGAGAGAGAAACTGTAGCTCCTCAATCTTTTCATCCCCCTATAGGAACGGATCGGATCGATAGGGAGGTGTGGAGGAGGAGGTGATGCTCAGAAAAGGATTGGCGAGGGGAGACGATTTGAATGACGGCCCTGGAGCCATTTTTGGGGGCTGACTCACCCCCCGGAACAGACCTGGAGGCGATTTTAAATTTAGCGGGTTGGGCAGACCGAATTTTCAAATTTTTAAGGACTATTCAAGGCAAAATCTGCCGGTTTAAGGTGGCTAAGATTTTCGCTGGTTGGCTAGCATGATTCATGTTGTTGAATGCCGACGTTTCAGAATCACGAAATTTCAACGGTTCAGAATTTTCCGTTACCATTTGTTTTTTTGCGGGGATTCGTGCTAAATTCGGCATTTTTAATTTAGGGTTTACGATTTTCGACATTATGAAATTTGGACATTAGGAATTTTCGAGGTATCACAAACACCCCCTTAGAAGCGGATCGTGGCGGAGTGTTGGGAACGAGTCCAAAATAGAAAAAAAAACGCAATGGTAAGAGAGCGAGAGAGAAAGCGAGAGAGAGAGAGAGAGAGAGAGAGAGAGAGAGAGAAACAGACAGAGTGCGAGAGAAAGAGAGTGTGAGAGATAAGGGATGGAGAGGGTTAGAGAGAGCAAGAGAGAGACAGAACCAGCTAAAAAAAAACAAAAGATTTTAAAATGTGTTACAGTAATTCATCAAAAAAATTAATATCTATTAATATATTGAAACCTTAGTGTTGAATAAATTATTATTATTATTATTATTATTATTCGATATAAATATTCATTATACTTTCAGGAGCCAAAAAAAAACCAGAAAAAATTATAGACAAGGCCTGGGGCGATGGTTTGCCGGTATGGGCGTCTATGCATGTGTGGGGGTGTTGGATGGTGCTAGGCGTGCAGAGGGTGGACCAAATGGGTGGGTTGTCTGCCAAGGACATCTCTCAGGGCGAGAGAGCGAGAGAGAGAGAGAGGGAGCCCCAGCAGGGTACAAAGGAGCCCCAGAGCCGAACAGTTCCCCCAGTCAGGCCAGCCCTTGATCCATTTTGGCCTAGCCCCAACCACCCGAAAGGGTACCTTAATAAGGCGCTGACCTAATCCCCCCGGACGGGCTTCCTTTTGTGCCCGAGGGGCAGAAAAGTGACAGTTAAAGGGATGGCGAAGGAGCTGGAGCTAATCCCTAACCTTATTAATACCTTTAAAATCTCTAGGGTACCGTTAATAGCTCCTACCTATCTCTCTCACTCGCGCGCTCTCTCTCTCATGTCGCGCTTTTTCCGTTTCTGTCTGTGTCTCACTCTTTCTCTCTCTCTCTCTCTCTCTCTCTCTCTCTCTCTCTGTGTCTCGTGCAGTCTGCCTCTGTCTTCTAATGATTGATATTCGTACTTGACTGATTAAGAGAGAGCGAGAGACAGACAGTGAGAGAGGGAGAGAGGTCAGGGCGTTTTCAAAAAATTTTAGGCAAGCTAGCAGAGGAACTGAAGGAATAGAATCCACACCGGCTGAAAAATGGCACTAATGTCGTCAGCAAACTACCAGAGGATCCGTATGAAGCGAAATCGACGTGGGAAAGCTAGCAGAGATCCTTTAGTAAAGAATCCAGAATTTCCGAGACACTTTAAAAATTCCTTGAAGGAACATGGAGTTGGTGCTCGGGAGTGAAGTGTGTTGGCTGTGTGGATCTGGAAGACCCTGACCCCGCTTCCATCCCCCCACCCTATGTCATTTCCCTAATTATCGGGCTTCCCACCCGATTGAGATCTATTGCCTTCCCCGCCGGGAAACTCCCACTTCTCGGCGCATTTAATGATCTAACGATAGCCAATAAATCGAGGGACTAGCAGAGATTCTTTAGGAAAGGGCAGGCTAGCAGAGATTCTTAGGAAAGGGCAGGCTAGCAGAGATTCTTTAGGAAAGGGCAGGCTAGCAGAGATTCTTTAGGAAAGGGCAGGCTAGCAGAGATTCTTTAGGAAAGGGCAGGCTAGCAGAGATTCTTTAGGAAAGGGCAGGCTAGCAGAGATTCTTGGAGTTTTTGCATTTTGTAGCTTTAGCTATAAACTACAAATCCCCCGATCCGTTTCCGTAATTTCCTAGCTGTTTTTATTGTTTTTGCCGGAAAGTGACCTCGACCCTTTTTTGCGCCTCTTTCCTCCGACCTTATCAGTTACCGGTATCGGCCCCTACATGCCTCTACCCCCAATTCCTTCTTTCTTTTCTTTTCCTGCTCCTTACAAATGCGACACCGCCCCCTATTCCGCTACTTGACTCTGCACGCCGCGCTTGCTTTTGCCAGAATCGGAAATACGATTGGCCCGCCGAGAGGTCAGCGATTTCCAGCATTTTCACAGCGCGTTTTTTAGCTTTTTTGTTGATTTTTAAAACATGTTAAAGTTCTTCATTTCAGACAGTTTTTAAAGCTGGCTTGATTTTAAAATGTTAAAAACATTCCAACAGTCACCTGACGTTCATTAATGCTCTGCAAATGCAGAGCACGTGACCCAAAGCCCGGGTCTGCACGAAAGCCCTCAAAGTCCAGACACGGGCCCTCGTGTCCTGCACGTGGCCTTCTGTCCTCCTGGCCGCCACGTGGGCTTTCGTCTCCTGCACGTGGGCTTTCGTCTCCTGCACGTGGACCTTCGTGTTCTGCACGTGGGCTTTCGTGGGCTGCACTGGCCCACCGTATCGAACTGTCCAGGCTGCCCGCTGTACTAATGCATTAATATCATAGCTTTCTTTTGTGCTTATTCGGTTCCAATGGTATACTAAAGCATACGTTTATCAACACAATCAACAAACATCATAGAAACACTGACAGTTGAAATATTCATAATACGCACTCCGTCGTAGCCCGGGTAGAAGAACCATCTAAACTTTTCTTGTCAAAGCCTTTACCGTACTTGTACAATACAACTTACCAAATTGTACAATACCCTCTAAATAAAGCTCAAGCATATAGGTGCATAACTTATAACCAATCCCGATAATAGATGAAATCATATTACCAATCGTCAAATTGAACATTTGGGGGCGCGACTAAACTATGTTTGATCAATAGAAATAACAATTCTTACCACGGATTGCAGCCTATGCTGACGCTTTATGCGACATTCACATCTTAAACCTACCATTGACAGTGGGCATTACTAGATAATGTTTCAATACAGGGTGGTCCATAAGTATTGTCGCGCAGGTAGCATAGTAATACCATTTAGGATTGCCCCCGGGTAGTCCCAGGAAGAAATAAAACTTCGATAACTAAAAAATGACGGGGATGCCCTGAATTTGCGGATTTTCGTCCAACATTGCGGAGGGCATAGCTCCTTCAAGCGACAAGCTGTTTAGATTTCCATTTGGGGAAATGCAGAACAATGCTGAAGCTACCATAAACTCGCTGGAAAAACATCCTGACTCTCAATCGCTGGATTTAGAGCCCTTCTTCCCGAAATTCTGGCGCGGCGCACCCCCAAACTTTTGTCGCCCACTTTAGACAAATTATCTCCTTTAGAAACCATTATTCCAAAAAACTTTCTGAAGCAAAGTGGTTTCTAAGGCTTGTCTTAAGCTAACCTACTTGGCTAAATGGCTGAAATCACCCAGTGGGAAAAGATATGACGCCTCGAAAAACGACAATACTTATGGACCACCCTGTATAATTATTTATGGAGTAGATCCACAAAATTTTTCACCCCGAGCCATTTTAAAACGTTCAAAAAGACCTGCCACATCTGCAAGTTGTTAAATAAACTCGGACTTCATTGTAGACACATTGCTGTTTGGATGGGCAATCGATTATGTAGTTGTCTTCACAATCTATGACCCTTTTATCTTAGTGAACATTCATACCTGTGAAAAATCGTCCTCGCCACTTCTCGCATTGTCATCTAACTTCCGGTTCGAAACCGAGTTGATGAGGGAATCATTGATAAAAGCAGTTGAACTTTCAAAAAGAATGCAAAAAAAAAATTTGAACGGTGTTTGAAATATTTGATTTCCGGTTGACTACGAAGTTGACTTGTTTACGGGGTCCACGTGCAGGACACCGTGGTCCACGTGCAGGACACGATGGTCCACGTGCAGGACACCCAGGGCCACCGTTGTGCATGTCCGGACATGCACAACGGTGCAGAAACTACCTGGGCCACGTGCAGGACACCCAGGGCCACCGTTGTGCATGTCCGGACATGCACAATCGTGGTCTTTCGTGTCCTGCACGTGGGCTTTCGCGTCCTGCACGTGCTCTGCATTTGCAGAGTGCGTGAATAATATATTCATTAAAACGATTAATTTGTATTTTCGTCATAAAACTACAAAGTAATGTGCAAATCCAGAAAACAACACTCTATTTTGCAAAACTTTCACAGCAAGAAAACTTGCAGGTGTCAGCAGCGAATTCGGCGCTTCTTATCACATTTTTTTCGGCATTGCCCCGCTAAATTCCAGCCTCCCCATTTCATTTTTTTTGCTTTAGACGGTTTAAATTCATTTTATTGGATTTATTATGTATTTTCTAATACTTTTTACACCCCAAAAATTGCCCAGAACCAGGGGAGCAGAGATATCCAGATATCCAGGCTGCCGGGCGTGGAGGTCCAGAATAATTGCTCATGGTAGCGGCTCAAATGGCCATTGCTCTATTTCCGCTTCTCTCTCTCTCTCTCTCTCTCTCTCTCTCGCTCTCGCCTCTCCTCTTCTCTTTTTCTTGTTTTTCTTTTCGCCACCCATCGCGCGAGCGCGCACAACCCACACATCAACTGCCCTGCCATTTTTGGGGAGCCCGACCCAGGAATCGAGCGGATTGCCTTGTTTTGACTCTTTGTGTCTATTTTAACTTTATTTTCGATTAATTCGACGTTTTCGCCTTACAAATAACGTTTTTGTTAAAAAGAGAAAAACGGCAAAAACAAGCGAAAAAACTTACAAAAACGAGATCTGATCATAAAGAGCATGAAAAGCTTAGGATAGGATCTAATTTTGCAAATATCAATAGTGAAATATAATTTACGATCCCTAAACGTGAAAACTTTACAAAATTTTATTGAAAAAGGCCAAAAATACCAATTTTTCGACCAAAAATTTCTCGATTTTCTCGTTGTTTTTGATAAAATAATCAGTTTTACGGATTTTCACCTTCTTTCTGTATTTTTCGCCTTTTTCTGTAGCTCTATGCTTTTAAAACGATTAATAGTTCTTATTTTTCAGAAGCCATGCGCGTTCTTGTGTACGGCGGGCGCGGCGCCCTCGGCGGCTCCATCGTCGACCACTTCAAGGCCAAAAACGCGGTGCGTTTTTAGATTTTTATGCCTTTTTGGTTACCTGGTCACTTCTAGAGATTGCTTAATTAGTTTTTTACTAAAGTTCGATTTTAGACGGTCGTCAACGTCGATCTACACGCCAACGAGAAAGCCGACGAGAACATTGCGCTGGATTTGAGCCAGGATTGGACGGCGCAAGAGGCCGCTGTGCTTGCAAAGTATGCGAGACTTTTCGAGGAGTTTTTTAGGGCCTTTAAATCCTTGTTAAAACTATTAAGGTCGATTTTTCAGGCTCGACGGCCACTTTGACGGCGTCTTCTGCGTGGCCGGCGGCTGGGCTGGTGGAAATGCGGCGGCTGACGATATGGTGCATTTTTATAGGATATTTTCCTTCTCAATTTGTAGTTTGTCGTTTTTAAACTTATTACCCGCCCGATATCTATCAAAATCCTGGTTTCCAGGTGAAAAACGCCGATCTGATGTGGAAACAAAGTGTGTGGAGCAGCGCGATCGCGGCCAGGTAGTTTTTTGTGTTTTAGGTTTTCTTTTCAAATTTCCAAGTACTCTTTTTACTTTTTAGAATCGCCGCCAAGCACCTAAAGGAGGGCGGACTTCTGCAGTTGACCGGGGCCGCGCCAGCGCTCGGCGGAACCCCAGGAATGATGGGCTACGGGATGGCGAAGGCCGCCGTGCAGCAGTTGACAAAGGTGAGGTTTTTACTTGTTTTTAGGAGCGCAAAAACAGCGGTTTCTTTGATGCATGGGGAAAGCGGTTCAATACATAGGTTTTTCGAAAAAAAATGAATTTTGAGGGCTTTTCCAACAAATTTTTCATCTGTTCTCCGCCATAGATTTTCTCGTCTACTCGGCGTTAGCTTCTTTAGGTTTTTACCTAGGCGGCCGCGATCCTAGATTTGTCAGTTCCGTCCGATTTTAAGAAACAGGAATTCAGGAAAAATCAACGGAATTCAATTCTGACCAATCCCGCTTTTGCCAAATTCTCGCTGTTCAGAATTTGGAGCCCCTAGCGGATGCGCCATACGTCGAGCGAATTTCCTGTTGACTTTAAAAACTCTCTCAAGTAGCGTGTTATTTGCTAGAACAACCTAAAATTAATATTTTTATTTGTGTTCTAGAGCTTGGCCGAAGACGGAAGTGGTCTCCCGAAGGGCGCCTCGGTCGTCGCGCTCCTCCCCGTCACCCTCGACACCCCGATGAACCGGAAATGGATGCCCAAGGCCGATTTTGGAACGTAAGCGGCTTTTTTTCTCGAAAGATCTCTGCTAGTCTGCCATTTGCCTACTAGCATAATTTGGCCTTTCCAGGTGGACCCCGCTGGCCTGGATCGCGGAACACCTCGAGAAATGGACGACCGACGCGGCGAGTCGCCCCTCAAACGGCGCCCTGCTGAAGATTGTCACCGAGGGCGGAAAGACGACCACCACCGAGCACTAGGATACCAACAAGCACTATAAAACTGTACGCTATCAAATCTGTAATTTGTATTTTCGGAACTTTTTTTGAGCTGGATTGTCTGATTTTTTTGAACTCTGAAGAGTAGGTGTGAATAAATGTACCATCGGCTTGGGATATCGAAAAAAGCGCGCCCACGCGAAGGGGAGTTTGAAGATAGGAAATAAAATTTATTGTATAAAAGTAAAACGTATTTAATTGGATAACAATTAGATTTTTAATTTAATTTGAGATTCTTTTAGATTTTTAGGTTTTTTATCGATTTTTCTGTTTTAAAAAGTAAGCAGGCGACGGTAGAGCTTGAAAACGTGCTTTTCGATATTAATAAAGTCTTAAAACTCCAAATCGATTTGTTAGTCACATTACAAAAAGATAATAGATGCATGTGAAGTGATGCGAAATGGGAAAATGGATCTACTCCATTTTTAGAGTAGTTTGCAGTTTTGTACATATAAATTTAGCTGTAAAAGCACCATTTTAGCGTCGAATTCGTCATATCTTTAAAGCCTGATCGATGCCCCGCTTGTCCTTATCGACGTTTCTCATGGCGGCTTATCGTCTGCTGAGCTGGGAGACTATGTATTTTTTTGAGGGTGGTGGTGTCGCGTGTTCTGTGCCCTTTTTGAAGATTGATTATGGCGGCTACCGGCCGCGATTTGTTTTCCTCGGAACGGCTTCTGTATTCCAAAAAACAAGCCAGTTTTAGCTTTAATTAATGCATAAATGGCTTTAATGATCGATCCCAAACCCTGCCGAAATATTTCGGCTTTTCAACGCTTGGCTAATTGGTTAGGCTCTGGTTTCCCGATTTCGCAACCCGGGTTCGAGTCCCGCCGGATGCGCAAATCTTTGCTTTTTTGCCAGGTCATTGTGTTTGATTATGTCTTGCCTAGAATTTGCCTGGTTTTTGATTTTATGTAATTCCTCCAGCATGGCGCCGCTACACGACACTACGCCCAGCTTGCCGGGGGCGCTGTTTAGTAAGTTTTTCGAGCTGATGGCTTTTTTAAAGGGGTTTTCTCATTTTTTGGTTTAAAACAAGGAAAAAACCATAAATTAAAAAGCCTCGCTTTTACAGTAGCCAGCGTGGCACTGCTCCTCTACGGAATTCCCGAGAAAACGATCACAAAGCATGTGGATTTGAGTACGCTTGGAAATACGGAAGATGGAAGGCCGTATATTTATCGAAAGGTATTTGAGCTTAAGCTGAGCAGAGCAAAGCAACGCCTAAGCCTAAGCCTAAGCCTAAGCCTAAGCCTGAGCCTAAGCCTAAGCCTAAGCCCAAGCCTAAGCCTAAGCCTAAGCCTAAGCCTAAGCCTAAGCCTGAGCCTAAGCCTAAGCCTAAGCCTAAGCCTAAGCCTAAGCCCAAGCCTAAGCCTAATCCTAGCTTAAGCCTAAGCCCAAGTCTACTTTTCTAGCCGGGACACCAGCACGAGTACAGTACCTACGAGCTGTGCAAGGATGACGGCCGGTTGGAGGTTTTCAAAGCCGATGAATGTGGGCAGCAGCTAGCATTGGCTAGATTCAAGAACGCGGTCAATTCAACCGGGTGGGTTATGGATTTCTTGCCTTGCCGGTACCTTTAAAACGCTTCAAAAATTTATTGGCTCCTTTCCAAGAGTCCGAAAAATAGTTTTTTTGGCTTCAAGGTCTATTTAAACGGCAATCATCGATTCTTTTCAGCTGGGCCTTTTTGGAAATCGAGACGAATGGCGAGCAAACAGCATTTGAGCAAGCCTATGCAGCCGGCTACCTGGAGGGTGGGTTTTAAAGGGAATGTGAAGCGCGAAAATCGACCCTTCCCGTCGACTAGGTCTAGACAGCCATAAGATGGTCCAAGAACGCGGACATTTCTGCTTTTACACTCCTTAGATCGGCCATTTGTCGAGACCTAGTCGATGGAAAGGGTCGATTCTCGCGCTTTCTCAGCCCTTTAAAAACATCATGAAACCTGGGGCCCGATTTTAAAGGATCTTTGAAGCCTGAAAAACGTATGTATTCAGGCACACTAACCCGAAAACTGATTGAGCACCAGCTCCACAACGTGCTCTCCAATTTTTGCACCGGCAAGGAGGAGTACTGCGAGAAGCTGAGGGTGGGTTACGGTATTTTTCTAACTCTGAAAAATTTAATTTTTCGAAAAAGAAAGTGAATTTATATATTTAAGAAATGTTTCAGGAATTCGTCAAGGAAAACCAGGCCTGGACCCAGGAATTTTTGACGAAAACGCCGACCGAGGACCCGTATTATTCGGCTGTAAGTTTGCAAGCCGAGCATAGTTTTTCTGGCCCTTTCCTAAAGGATCTCTGCTTGCCTGCCCTTTCCTAAAGGATCTCTGCTAGCCTACTTATTTTCCAGATCCACCGCACTTACTACCAGCTCCAAGGCCTCATCGACGCCTACGAGAGGCGCCGGCCTACAGTCCACGCTTCTTTCGAGTTTCATCAAATTGTGTGGGTTTTCTTGAGGAAGCTACGCTACCAGAGATTCTTTAGGAAAGGGCAAGCTAGCATAAATTTATTCGGCAACTAAACTACAGAGTTTTTTAGGTTCCTCAACTGGTTGGGCGAGTTCTACGACCTCGAGGTGAAGTTCAACAACACCAGGGCGGGGGTGGACATCCCGGAAAAGTGCTCGGCATTGGTGAAGGTCAGTGAAAGAGACAGCGAGAGAGATAGAGAGAGAGAGAGCTCTTTTTAGTTAGCCCCCGACAACAAGGACCTGTTCTTTGCCCACGTCACCATGTTCGCCTACAACCAAATGTTGCGCGTCGTCAAGCTGTACAAGTTTGGCTATGGTAAGGAACTCTCTCTCTCTCTCTCTCTCTCTCTCTCCCTTTATCTACTCTTTTTTAGATCAAGCCGCTTATCCGGGCCACACCATTTCTTTCTCCGGATATCCCGGAATGATCGCTTCACAAGACGATTTCCATTTGACATCATCAAAAATTGTAAGTTTTCAGGGATTCTGAAGAAGGGCAGGCTAGCAGAGATTCCTTGGGAAAGGGCAGGCTAGCAGAAACGCTTTGAGAATTTCTCCTTACAGGCAGTCATGGAAACTACCATTGGCGTCTACGACCAGCGAAAAATGGAGCACACCAAGCCAGTCGGGCAGGTGGGTGGTCTTTTAAAGGGACTGGGAAATCATCTATCCATGGATTTTGCATTCAAAGACCCTTTAAAACAAAGTTAGCTTTTTTTAGTTCCCCTGCTGGCTGCGCTCGATGACGGCGAGTCTGCTGGCCGACTCGGCGAACGGCTGGGTGGAGATCTTTATGCGGCACCATATGGGTAGGCATTGTTACATTTCCTAAAGAATCTCGGCCAGCTGCCCTTTTCCAAAGAATCGCTGCAAGCCTCCCTTTCCTCAGGAATCCCTGCTAGCCTGCCTCAATTTCAGGCACCTACAACAACCAGTGGATGATCGTCGACTACAAGCTGTTCGAGCCCGGACATCCACTGAAGGAAAATACCTTTTGGGTGTTGGAAACCATGCCGTGAGTTTCCGCAAAGGTCCTCTGCCAGCTTTCCTCCAACTCTGGTTCCCTAAGAATCTAGGCTAGCATGTCCTTCCCTAAAGAATCTCTGCTAGCCACCTCCTCTCAGTGGTTTCCACGTTGCTCGCGACAAGTCCGCCGAGCTCCAATCGACCACCTACCATCCATCCTATAATCTGCCCCACGAGAAGGAGATTGTCGAATATTCTGCCC
This sequence comes from Mesorhabditis sp. LJ9110, assembly GCA_038088335.1. Lineage (NCBI taxonomy): Eukaryota > Metazoa > Nematoda > Chromadorea > Rhabditida > Rhabditidae > Mesorhabditis > Mesorhabditis sp. LJ9110. The sequence continues at coordinate 17,718 of JBBGBA010000223.1, read as the reverse complement.
TGGAGAAGTTTGTAAGTTTTCTTCGATTTTCGATTCCTAAAGGCTCTCTGCTAGGCTGCCTGCCACCCAAAAATTCCTTAAAGAATCTCTGCTAGCCTACCATTTTCAGGCTCGTTCTTTCGACAAAACGCGGTACCAGGGAATTGGAGGTGACTACTATCGGCCTGGAAAATCGCCGAGGGCCAAGATTTTTGCTCGGGACCATCACAAAGCCACCGACTTTGAGAGCTTCACAAAGTTGTTGAGGTTAGTAAGCAAGAGAGATATAGAGCGATGCGCGAGAGAGAGTGAGAGAAAGCAAGAAACCCTTTCAGGTCCATCAACTACAAAAACGACGAACTCTCGAGGTGCAACTGTGACCCACCATATAGCGGAGAAGCGGCGATTGCCGCGAGGGGAGGTTGGTCAATTTTGGGGTTACGGTAATGGGGCAGCTTTTAGACCTCAACGATCCGAACGGGAGGTACGAATTCGCCGCGATTGGACATCGCAACCATGGCGCTATCGATTTTAAGGTAAGGGGAAGCGATTCCTAAATGGTCTTTGCTAGTCTGCCTTCAGTTCCAAAAGGGATTTTCACTAAAATAAGATGGTTTCGGAGCTCTTAAAGAGTATCTGCTAGCTTCCCGTGCCTTAGCCTGCCTGGATGACTCAGAAAATCGATGGTCTCTGCTAGCCTGCCCTTTTAGGGGATCAACTACGAGAGGGCGAAGAAGTTCTCATTCCGAGCCTGGGGAGCCCCTGCTTGGGATGAGGAGAATGAGGTGCAGGTGTTCGAATGGAGCGACTTCGAGCGGCGCTCGCCAATTGTGGGTTTTTAAGAGCGAGGGAGAGAGAGAGAGAGAGAGAGAGAGAGAGAGAGAGAGAGAGAGAAAGAGAGACAGATCGGAAAAGATACAGCTAGAGAAATAGATCGAGAGCTACTGGGAGAAGGCCAGGGTGAGCTGGAAAGGCGAGAAAAAGCGCAAGAAAGCGAGAGAGAGAGAGAGAGAGAAGAGAGAGAAATAGCGAGAGAAAGCGAGAGAGAGAGAAAGAGAGCGAGAGAGATGAAGAGATAGACCAACATTTTCCAGCGCGTCCCCCATCGTGGCCACCCCGACCGCTTCGATTTTGAGCACCTGGAGGTCGAATGGGAAGCGAATCTCGCATAGAATTTTTGCTAAATTTTTGTCTTTTTTTACAATTTTAAAGGAACTTTCAAGGCAATGCAATATATCTGTAAATTCTTTATTGCACTGGCTATCTGGCCGCCTAAAATTCGGCGCTCTACTTCCCCATCGGCGGCATTGGGATCTCGGGTACGAAGGCTTGAGGTGGAGGGGTAAAGCCGCCGCTGCTGGCTGGGGCTCTTGTCTGAAAAACTCTGCTAGCTTTCACTGACTCTTTAGACCCGATTTTCCTCGTTGTTTCTGACTTCTCAATCCCCTTAAAAAACCCACAGCCAGCACAGGGGTAGGGAAAGGTGTTGGTGGTGGGGGCGGAGGTCTTCGAGCAACCGTTGGGGGAGGAGGGGCAGGAGCCGGAGGAGGCGGAGGTGGTGCTGGTAGAGGAGCAGGAGGTGGAGGCGGCGGAGGAGCTAGAATTTTGTGAAGGAAGCGTGACAGCAGGCTTCCATCATACTTACCTGCCGGAATTCCGGGAGGTCCGCGACGGGGCGTTCCAATTGACGGGGAGGGCTGGAATAAGGGTTTTAAGCGGAAAGAAATTTTTGGAGACTTTTCAAAAACCCCTGCTAACCTAATTTAGCCTAGCCTAGCCATTTAGCACCCCCAAAAAATCTCTGCAGATTACCCGGCAGAGGATTACGCTGTTAGCTTGCTCGGGGGCAGAAAAAATCTTAAAGAATCACTGCTAGCTTGCCCGGGGCGACAACACCTAAAGAATCACGCCTATCTCGCCCCAGGGCACTGGTCCCTAAGAATAGCTGCTAGCTTGCCCGGGGCCACATTTGCTAAATTCACGCTGTTAGCGTGTCCTGGATAGCCCTTTTCTAAAGAATCTCTGCTAGCCCGCCCGTTCCTAAAGAATATCTGCTAGCCTGCCCTTTCCTAAAGAATATCTGCTAGCCTGCCCTTTCCTAAAGAATCTCTGCTAGCCTGCTCTTTCCTAAAGATTCTCTGCTAGTCTGCCCTTTCCTAAGGAATTTCTGCTTGCCTGCCCTTTCCAAAAGAATCTCTGCTAGCCTGCCCTTTCCTAAAGAATCTCTGCTAGCCTGCTCTTTCCTAAAGAATCTCTGCTAGACTGCCCATTCCTAAAGAATCTCTGCTAGACTGCCCATTCCTAAAGAATCTCTGCTAGCCTACCCTGTCCTAGAGAATCTCTGCTAGCCTGCCCTTTCCTAAAGAATCTCTGCTAGCTGGCCTACCTGCGGGCGCTCCTGAACCGGTTGCTGCTGATTTGGCGTCTCCCAGCGCTGGGTATTTGGCTGTAAAGCGTACATTTTCGGAAAATGCACCAATTTCTACCTGCTCATTCCAATTATTCTGGTTTCCGCCTTGATTCCTCTGATTTCCTTGATTCCAGTTGTTGTTATTGCCATTGTCGTTGTCCCAATTTTGCAGCTGCCCGCCTAAAGGTGTTGGGAATCGCGCGTTTCCACAAACAATCTCTGCTAGCCTGCCCTTTCCTAAAGAATCTCTGCTAGCCTGCCCTCTGCTTCGCTTCCCAAAAAATCGCTGCTAGCCTGCCCCACCTCCTCCACCAAACGGCCTCTTGTCCTGGAAATGGTCCTGATCTCCGCCCATTCCGTCGAAGTTCATCCCGTTCATAGGACCGCCGCGTCCACGCCACCCTGGAGGAGGTGGGCCCCAGGGTCTAAAAAATTTAAATAAGCCTTGGCACAGAATTCAGTATACTGTATTTCTGCTTCCTAGTTCATTTCATTGCTATTTTTTCAAATTACCGTACCCCCAAGGGCCGTGGTGGTGATGGTGGCGCATCCAGGGCGGCCGCGGCCCGCCCCGCCACCAAGGAGGTGGCGCGCCCCTGGAAAAGTTTGCTTATTTTTAGCACAATGGAAGAGCTAGCATTTTTCGCCCAAACTTAAGCCCAAGCCTAGGTCTAAGCCCGCGTATAAGCTTCAGATAAGCCAAGCCTAAGACAAAACCTAAGCATGCGCCTAAGCCTAAGCCAAGCCTAAGCCTAAGCCGAAACCTAAGCCTAAAACAAGCCTAAGCCCAAGCCCAAGCTAGGCTTAAGCCTGAAATGAAGCAATTTGAAGCCCAAGCATTTTTGTACCAAAATTCTTGTCGATACGGTGGGGGCAGATCGGGCGGGAACCTGACAAAAAGCCGATATTTTCTGTTTTTAGGATATCTTTCTTTGAAAAAGTCACTTTTGTAGCCTTTAAATCGAAAATTCTTTCTTTTATTCAGCTTACCATTGCGCCAGCGTCGCAACGCAGCAGAATAGCAGAATACCCAGTAGTTTCTGCATCGGAAACGCTAAAAACGGGGCGGTTCAGACGGGAAAAAGTTATTTGAGAAGCAGTCGACATTAAATTTGTCAAGTTCCAAGGCGCGAAAAATCGTGGGGAAATTTTAGATCAGTCTTGAGATGTGTAAATTGCGTTCGAGTCTAAGTGTAAGCCTAAACCTAAGCTACACTTAGCCTAAGCCTAACCAAATAGCCGCAAGCTAGCTGCTCAAGCCTAAGCCTAAGCCTAGCCTAAGCCTAAACCAAGCCTCAAGCCTAAGCCAAGCCAAGCCTAAGCCTAGCCAAGCCTCTAAGCCTAAGCCTAAGCCTAAGCCTAAGCTCCAAGCCTAAGCCTAAGCCAAGCCCTAAGCCTTCCAAGCCCAAGCCTAAGCTGCCAAGCCTGCTCCAAGCCTCTCAAGCCTAAGCCTAAGCCTAGCCTCAAGCCTAAGCCTAAGCCAAGCCTAGCCTCAAGCCTAAGCCTGCCCTAAGCCTGCCTCAAGCCTAAGCTCCAAGCCTAAGCCTACCAGCCTCAAGCCTAAGCCTCAAGCCTGCTCCAAGCCTAAGCCTGCCTCAAGCCTCAAGCCTAAGCCTAAGCCTACGCCCAAGCCTAAGCCCAAGCCTGCTAAGCCTAAGCCTCAAGCCTCAAGCCTAAGCCTAAGCCTATAAGCCTAAGCCTAAGCCTAATTCCAAGCCTAAGCCTAAGCCTAAGCCTAAACCTAAGCCTATAAGCCTAAGCCTAAGCCTAATTCTAAGCTAAACCTATGCTTATGCCTGAGTCTAAGCCTAAGCCTGCGCTCTGACATCATAGCAAGCTCGTTGAAAATAATCAAATAAAATTCTCCAAGGGATGAGGCTCATTTTGAGCTTGTCAAGACAAGTCTCTTGAGACAGAAAATGATATCATAGAGAACTTGAGAGGAAGAGAACGAGAGAGAGAGAGAGTGAGAGAGAGAGAGAAACAAGGAAATGGAGGAAAGCTATTACATTAAATCGGGTTTCAACTTTGGCACACCGGGTTCAACTTGAACATTCGTCGATCGCCAACTTTTGGAAAAGAAATGAGGATGTGACGGCGCGCGCGTATGGGATATGGATGGATTGGTGAGCGCGGGAAGAAAACTCGCCGAGCGCGGAGGACACTCCCCTGGAACAGACAAAGTGACAAACAGGGTGATAGACAGACAAACAAGAACAAAAGGGAAACGTTCTGAAAATATCGAGCAAAACTGCAAAATTTGGATTTTTGAGATTTTAACGCGCCAGAAAAGCTCCACCCGTCCGAGAACACGCTCAAATGTAATATTTTTGAGCTTAGAGAAAGAGAGAGAGAGAGACCGAGAGAGAGTTAGTGAGAGAGAGCGAGCGAGAGCGAGCCAGAGAGAGAGAGTGAGAGAGAGAGAGAGAGACAGCTATTTGGGTCTATAAGTGCTGTCAAATGGCCCCCATTGACCGCCAAAGAATTACCGCGATTTGAGCAGATGCCAGGTCACAGCAAAGATCCTGCCCTGCCCCACAACAACCATTTTTACCTAAGTTTGCTCCCGATCAAGCTCCACCTCACTTCAGAATGGCGGCACCGGCTAGCTTCGATTTTCTGAGGCTCAACGACGCTCAGAGGACCGCCGTCTACCATCAACTGGGCTTTTGGGAAAAATTCGAGCTGCGACGTGCTGCTAAGGTATATCTTTCTCATGGAATAGCACGTATTCAAGACGGGTCTGGACTGGTAGCGGGGGGGGGATCCAAACATCTATACCGTATATCATCAACAGGCAGGTAAGGTGGAAAAAAGTTACTTTCCGCCCTTGTTAGACCCCCCCGGTAACAGTCCAGAACCTTCGAGACAATAAGTATTCCCCAGCCCCACGTTCCAGGCTTTCATGAGAACGCCGGCCCATCATTTCCTGTTCGCAGCTCGGTTTCGACACGTTCGCATCGTCTGTCCTTGCCGTGTATGTTGTTTCGTTTGGCATTCTAAATTCCCAGGGATTGCGCGAGGGAGATAAAGAGAGAGAGAGAGAGAGAGAGAGAGAGAGGACAGAGAGAGAGAATGACAGAGAGAGCGAGAGGGAGAGCATCGGAAAGAGAGAGAGAGAGCGAGAGAGAGAGAGAGTGGATGTCAGGATCCGATCAAAATCCCCGAAATAAAAGCAAATGCTCAATGAGCTCAATGAACAAACGCCTCTGTCGGGATTTTCAGCGTCGACAATCTGATTTTGTGTCGATTTTAATTATTCACGATTTTAGACTGGCGAAGCTGTCAGCACCACAGTCAAAATAGCTGATTTGGACGCTTTCCCAAATTCGCTGGTGCTCTTCCTCGGTTACCCGGGGCAGCCTGTGAAAATGGAATACACTGACCAGTAAGTTGCGCGGGTTACGCCTAGGCAGGCCTCGGCCTAGGCTTGGGTTTCGGCTTAGGTTTCGATTATTTTATACATAAATAATTACTATCAAGCACACTCCCCTGGGGCGCATCCAATCGCGAGTACACCGCCACCAAAATCCTCGAGTCAACAATCGCCCCTCACGACTTTGTGAATCGTCTCACCGCTTCGATGCCCTTGCACGAAGTCAATTTCTCGTATAACCGATGCCAGTTTGTGAGTTGACGATGGCTATTTGCCAAAAAAGCGAATTTCGTCGGCTTAGGCTTAGGCTTGGGCTAAGCTTTAAGCGTAGGTTTAGACGGTTCTGGACTGTTAGCGGGTGCGGGCGTTTTTAGCGGGGGGAACCAAACTTTTCACTTTGATTCTCTACGGCCCTATAGCGAAATATAAACGTTTTTGATAACATTTTACATAGTTTTTAGATATAAAAAAAAATTGACGAAAATTTTAGACTTTTTGCCCAAAAATTAATCAAAAATTACTAAAAAGGACAAAATTTTCTATTTTTGAAATTTTTTAATGTATACTAGAATAATTAAAGTTTCTAGCAATCAAAATTTACTAAATGCTCTATAAAAACATATAATATATCATCCACGCTCAGGTCCTCGGGTCCACCCGAAATCCGGTCGGCATCTGCGCGCAAAATCGATCGGAATTCCAGTAGCGGACGCGGCCGGATTCCACGTGGAAATCGACCGTGCGGGTGGATGCACGGTAAATCAGTTGGAAATCGTCCGGATCCGCCCGGTTTCCACTCGATTTCCACTTGCCGCGTCGCGTGCGGCACGCGTTGCGTCGTGTTTCCACTCGATTTCCTGTGCGTCCACCCGAAATCCAGCCGATTTCCATGCGTTCCACTCCAAATCCCGGTGGAATACAACCGGATTTTGGGTGGACCCGAAGACCTGAGCAGGTGTAAAAACAAAAAGTGGTTTTTCCCCTGCTAAAAAAATGTCCCCTCCCCCCGCTAACAGTCCAGAACCGCTTAGGCTAAGGCTTAGGCTTCGGCCAAATAAATGTACATATATCGGTAAAAACTAACTGCATCGGTTTCCGGTTGCTGGGGGCTGCAGTCGCTACAGCTACGATCTTTTCCGCGGACCGATCAAAGCCATTCATCAATTGGATGCCGAAAATTTCCTTCCGGCGCTTAGGGAGGAGCGTCAGGCCCCCGCCAGGCAAAATACCGCGGTAAGCGTTGTACCGGGGGCTTTTCATTTTTTGTCGTGCCACCCAGGTGGAGCTCCAGTTTCCGACTGAATATGAGGACGCGGTGCCCATCGAACTTTCTACGTACAAGCAGATTTACGAGCAGGTAGGAGGCCGATTACGGTAACGAGGCCGTGGCATTTTTTAGATTGCGCATATGGAGAGAATATACGTGACCGCTGGCTTCGTAGACCCCGAGAGGTGGCCAGGGGTTATGAGCATTCTGGCCGTGTTTCTGGATGCAGCTCTCGTCCAGGTGGGTGAAAGCGCCATGGTGGAAACGATGGTAGCGCGACATTTGCGGTTATTTAGTGTAAGCCACATCAAAATAGTTTAAAGTGTTATTTTATACGCTGCGCCCGAATTTTGTGATAAAAACAATAAAAAGTCGGGTTTGCGACCGAAATCACTCAATTTGGAGCGAAAGTGGCCGCTACTACCTCCGCTCTGCGACTAGAAAAAAAGCTTCGCGTAGCGCGAGAGTGCAGACATTTTTCTCTGCGTCTCTCTCCGCTTTCCTTGCTATCTCGAAACGGGTGTACCGGGTGTACCGGGTGTATTTTACAAATTGCCTGCATGACGCCTTCAGGGAGACGCTCCGACTGCGGATCCGCTTAATTTGAACACAAATACAATAAACACGCAAAAAATCGGGGAGCCGGAAACGATCGAACCGCTGATTTGCCAAATACAAAATTTAGACTGTGTGCCTTTGAAATGTGGTATCGTCTTGGGTTTTTTTCCTAGACCTAGAATAACATTTCAAGTTATTTTTGAGGCCTATATGTTCACCTGCAAAAATTTGGACAATCGAGCTTTCATTGTGCCAACATTTATTTAATTTTAATGCCGATTTTACATAATGCCGATTTTCATAATGCCGATTTTGCGTCTTTTGCAGGGTGTTAAGCGTTTGTCCTCCCGATGAATTCTAGTGTTTAGTATTCCATTTTTTTCGGAAAACCTATGCTGTCGATATTGACGCACCCCCATACCCTTTTGAAATAGCGAACCCCGGATTTTGCTAGGGAATTACCCTGTGTCAAGATCCTCGAAACAGTCGTTAAATTCAGCCTTGGATACCTGTCAGGGGAGATTATTTTTATGAATTTTTGGAAGATTTCTATAACAAATAAAGTTGGAAACTTCCTTAGAACGACGCGGAATCGATTACGAAAAACTGGGGCTCGCCGAAAGAAAAATACAATAAAAAATGGCCCGGCAAAAGGACGCAAATCGGCATTCTAAGGATCGGCATTATGAAAATCGGCCTTTTGAGTATATACCATCAATTACTCCTACTCCCGAACGCAACTGAAATATTTTAGTTCCGGCCGATCAACAAAGCGGCTCGTCTCACCTCGCTCCATTTCACCTTTGTATTGTACGTCGATGATCAGGTACGGAACGAAAAAATCGCCCCTTTTTGACTCCGGTGAAAATCTGACATTAAAAATTCGGGGTGGATTCCTCTCTTAATGCTAGCGTTCGGAAACCTTACAATATCCAGCTTAAAGGGATACGGAACGCCAAGTATCATAGATCAGGGGCCATAATTGCCAACGAGCCAATCGGAAATGCTCATGCAAAAAAGGCACAGAGTGGGGCAAGGCAGAAGGGAGCAGAGCAGCTTTATGCTAATTTTAGAACTAAAGCCCGTTTTATCCTAATTTTTCGTGGGCCTTCCTGGTCCCTTTAAACAATTATCAATTACCCTTCTACGTCGTTTTCGACGCAGGAGTATCGGTGCGAAATGAGTGCTTCACCGTTCGAAAGCCCTTGAAACAGCGAATTTACAAAAAGCATCAAAACCTTGTCTTTATTTAGACGCGCCACTTTGATACGCCTTTAAACACGTAAAGGAAGGCCCTGTGCCTCTAATTAACGGCTACTCTTCCGGTCATTTTGCTTGGCGAAACAAAGGCAGATTAGCTCGGATGCAACCTTGAAAACCCACCAAAATCCACAAAATGGCATGTAAAACGGCGGGTTCAAAGAAAAACATGGGTTTAAAAGTTGTTGGAAGCTCGCCGTTTCAGGGCTTTCGAATGCTGTAACTTTTATTTAGCGATTTTATAGTGATTTTTCCGCCAAGTTCAACTGATCCTGAATCAGCTCAATTTACTGAGCATTTTGACATAACAAACTCCGATTTTCGCTTAGTGACCGGATACTTCAGTAGCCAACATTGAAGAGTCATATCTCGACATAGAAGTGTTGCCGTCAAGTTTTTTCAACTGATCCTGAATCAGCTCGACCTGCTGAGCATTTTGATATATAAAAATCTGAAATCCGTTTAGTGGCCGGATCCCGCAATTTTCCCAACGTTCGAGCAAAATTTCAATAAAAATTTTTTAAGTTTTGGGTCGTTTGCCTCTTAAAAATATTGTTAAATTTAACTAAAAACACGCTTAAAAAATTTATACGAGTCATTTCTGGAATAAACGGAATTTGACGTAATTATCGCGTCCCCCCAATATTAGGAAAGCATCCACAGGTCCAGGAGGTAAATAGCATAAGGCCGCAACTTGCAAGTTTCCTCATTCCCCTAGTTGTGCGCGTGGTAAAATCAAATTTATGATGCAAAACGTGGGTTGCAGCGCTTCAGGCGTGCCAATCGGGTGTTGAACGCTTGGTGATCAAAACATTAAGCTCGACCGCCAACTCCCCGAGCCGCTGCAACAATTTCTGACAACGTACCTCGGGCCCAACGACAGGGTGGAAATCGACCGCGAGAGCAGCGTAGGTCAATGATACGTACTCCTATTCTACTAACAAAAACAACTACATGGTGTCCCCAAAAAAAGCAGCCCGCTGGCATCGCCCTGTGTTATCCGATTGGTTCGAAAATTGACCAGAGGTTTATCAGACCCTAAATAACCACAATCCTGTCTTACAGCCCCAGGCCCGTACGAGGGGCACCGGGCACGGTGCCCCCGAAATCGGTCGAGGTCCGAAAAGTTCGTAAGGGGGACCCTTATGTTTTTTTCTCAAAAATTTTTCTGCCTGCGGCGCTGTTTATCACTGTTTCGAAACGATTTTTACTTAGAAAAACCTATTTTTCTAAGGTTTTTTGCCTGCGGCGCTCGTTTTCATTAGTGCACCATTTTGCTGAAACAAAATTTCGCTTGCGCGTGCCGTTTCCGATGTGTTTTCACACGGATTTAAGCGTTACAAACGCGGTTTTCCAAATTTTTTCGCCTGCGGCGCTGTTATTGTCGCTATTTTCGAAGGTTTTGAAAGTGGCGACCGGGGGGGCCCCCGAAATCTCAGCTCCCGTACGGGCCTGTACAGCCCCAAAGCCACGATAGCTTTCGAGATACAACATAAATAAGCTACCCTCCTTTACCCCAAAATTTTTTCCTGACGAAAATCATTCAAAACTAAGCTACAGGGTGAGGTATGTATATCGCTACACCTTCCCGGGTCCCTCAAAAAATGATTGAAGTGAGCTGTGCCTCAATATTTCGCCGATATATAGACACAGGTGTCCTTTCAACACTCTTAAAAGTTTAGCGTGCAACGATCCTATAAACTCTTGTTCTGAAGCAAAAACTGAAGGTTGTAAGGGTGGGTCTGGCACGGAACCCCTTAATGGCCGATTTCGGTATGGTTCGGAAACGTTGATTTGGACCTGAATGACCCGTAATAACATCTGTACTACTTAGTAGCCGCCTAAAAAGACAAAGGGACCAACTTATTTCTTTTCATTAGGCAGAAAGTTCAAATTTGTTCTCGGCTGGTGGCAAAAACCATAGTAAAAAAAAAACATAAAAATACATTTTTCGATCTATACTCATTCAATTTCTCGGGTTTATTATCGGGAATTGCTCGTAACGGTTCCCTAAAATGTAAAAAAATGCTCAAATGCAAATATTCAGGTAGCTGAGATTTTCTAATTATTTTTTGCTGGCCAACAAAGGGGTGGGGAAGGGTGGGTAATCGCTCCTTTTTTGAATGTAATAAAATTCCCTCGCTAGTTTCCGACTAAAAATCTATTGGAAATGATAAATAAGATCCGACTGAACCAGAATACAAAAAACACCGAAGCAGAGCTACCGACATACGGGGTTGTATGACAGCGTGCCAATACACTACTTTTTCGACAAATGCGCTAAACTTCCCTGTAAGATAGACCCAAGTTGAAAAAATTTGCAACCATTTACGTTTGTCTCCTGCATAAAGAAACACTAGTTCTTCAAGCGGAAAGATCGATTACCCCGAAAATATAATCGGTTTTTCGCTGGCAGGCAAAATTTTGCTTGCTTGGGGTGTAGCGATCAACTATAATAAAAAGGTAGGGGTGTCTGTCCGTCCGTCCGTCCGGTCCCGAATTCAACTCGAAGGGGAAAGGAGCTAGAGCTTAGCTCTCTTCGGATTCGGATAGAGCGTAGTCAGAAACCCCAAACTGATAAAAATTATGAAAAAGTAAGAAAAAGTATTTAGGTAGTTTTTGAAGGGGATTTCAGCCATGGGGGTATCTGAAGCCATCAGGAAGGTATTTTGGTAGTTTTTGAAGGGGATTTCAGCCATGGGGGGTATTGATGGAGGTGGGAAAGGATGTGGTGGAGTGGGACATGTAGGGTAACCCGAAGGACGGAAGGGTATATATACAGGGTGTCCCAATAAATTTTGATTTTGATTTTGATTTTGACCGAAAATTTTGCACAGAGGTGCGGAAGGGAATTTAAAATGTTCACAGAAACTTTCAGCCCGATCGGTACAGTAGTTTTCGAGTTATAGCAAAAATAACCTTTATTTTACGGTTTTAACCTGAATTTCGCCGGAATTGAGCCCTGGAATGTATGGAGAAAATGAAGCGCCGATCCTTTTTATCCTAGGAATTTTTTTATTTTGCAAAATTCGGGTCGAAAATAGGCTATTTAAGTATTTTTTAACAAGGGCTAACGACGCCGATGTTAAGAAGAATAAGGGATTTAGAGCCCGAAATTTATGTTAATTTATGCAAAGTCCAAAAAGCTAGCCGAAAAAATGAAGCTAAAGTGTGGGAAAAACAGTATTTGTACAATAACTCGAAAACTATTGTACCGATCGGGCTGAAAGTTTCTGTGAACATTTTAAATTCCCTTCCGCACCTCTGTGCAAAATCTCAAGTCGATCGGATTTGAACTAGCAAAATGCCAGCGTGACCTTTTTGATTGGGACACCCTGTATATACCAGCGCCCAAAACCCGCTTCGCGGGCCTTGGGCGCTGGAATGCGGCCTTTGCATGAACAATTTGACTTTTCCTTAGCTCGGGTCCTTCGGACCCTCCTCTCCCTACCGACCACACACACGCGTGCAATTGGGAAGAATGAGGAAATTTCTATTTTTTCACATTATGCAAATTATCCCCAAAAATGAGTAAAACGAAAACTTGTGTAGTTTGGCTTTAACTCGATGACCCCTGTAACTCTAGGGCTGTAGCCTAGTATTGTGGCTATTTACAGTCTGTTACACCTCTGCGCAAAGTTTGGGACCGATTGGATGTGAGGCGGTGACGTAGAAAAGCTTTTTTTGAGAACCTCTGTATATTCAGATTATGATTTCTAGATCACAACTGGGAGCTATACTGGAGGACGTACCCGGTTGGACCAATGGCGCCTGGTGCTTGTGGAAAACGGCGCACGCTGGACCGAGGAGATGCGGCGAAGCAAATTTTGGCCCACCGGAGCCGAGTTTGGCTGGATTAGAGAATGGTCAGCGAACGGAGGCTCCACCTCAAGATAGAGCCAACATTTGGCCATTCTCGGTCGAAAAACTCAATTTTTTTTCCTTAAAACCATTTTTCACGTATATATTAGTATTTCGAAAAATAAACATTTGCAACCTTGTTAGTGCAACACTAACTTCGAGTACAAACAACGTCTAAGTCCGATTTGCTATCAGAATCTCGAAAATCAGTCTCTCGAAAATCGGAATTTCGAAAATCCAGACCAAAATACACTTTTTAGGTTGATAGGTGTTGTCCGGCGGCTTCCTAACTTTTTTTGATAGGCAAGAAGTAGAAAATTCCGTGATTCTAATTTTCGAGATTCTGATTTTCGAGATTCTGATTTTCGAGATTCTGATTTTGGAAATTCCGATTTTCGAGATTCTGCTAGTTTCCCCTAAAGTCCAGTAAAAAAATCTCTACTTTGAAATTTTTATCAAAAATGGGCGATTTTGTCGAAAATTTCGTTTTTTAAAGATTAAAAAGCAGCTTAAAAACACCTCCTGTTTTTCGGAGAAAAACTGGATTCCATAGAAAAAATTTTGACATCGCTCTGCGCAGATAAAGGGCAAGCTCCCAACAACTCATTCAAGAACTACCTGATCGTACACTCCTTCTTCCTGCAGACTTGCAGCTTCTGGGGGGCCTCTTTGATTCGTCGGTTACGATCGAGCATGCTGAGTAGCCCATTTTCCGTCAACTTGTGCGAAAAGATGGGTTTGGAAATGGCTGAAATATTCTGCTCACTATGCCTTGCCGGTTTTCGACAAGGGCTTGTAGAGGAAATCGTACGGCGTCCCGAAATCATATCAGTTTGGCGTCGTCGCCGACTTGCCGGGCAGTTTCACTTGATTGCCGGTGCCAAACGACTCAATTGCTATGCCTCTTTTTCTAAAAATGGGGTAGATAAACGTAAGGTCCTTTTGCAATGTCGGCTGGGGGAGCAATTTGTATTCTAAAAATTTCTTTTCTTTTTCATATTTTGGTTTTTTCATTTGCAACAACGGGCGGCCCAGCGTTTTTTCATTAAGCTCCTTTTTCTCTAACTGAAATAGCGGCAGTGTTGGTAAATATTTTTACTGTTTCCAAACCTCAAAATGTTACAAATTTTTATCAAAAAGATATCGCTTTGTCGACCAAAACGACCGATTTTAGAGCAAACTTTCGACGAAAAACTTTTGAATCATTCCATTTAATTTAGTTTTTTGAGTTAAAACACTATTAAAATCTGGCAATTAAGCTTTAAGACATATAGGGAGAGTCTGTGAGTAAGAGAGTCTGGGCGTATCGGCAAAAGTTAGTCGGTTACTGTTGAAAAAAGAAACATACTTTAAAAAGCCGTGCGCTTCCATGCTGCGATTCATGTTCGACGAGCAGGTGACGGCGAAGCGGATTTTGGTCGGGTCGGGTCCGGGTCCGATGTTTGGCATCGATGCCGAGTTTAGAGAATTTGAAGAGACCGTTGATCTTCAACTGGTGGTGTTCATCTTCTAAAAGAAAATTTTTATAAAACCAATTTAAACTAAAAGAATGGAAGAAAAGTAAGCAAAAATTCAAAAAGCTCGATCTTTATCTAGAAACGAAGAACCCCCACCTTTCCAAGCTCCCAGGTGCCTATCAAAGCTTTTGCTTTTCGATATAACGCCTTGTCATTTGTCGCATCTCGTGAAAGTACCTGAAAATTTATTTTTTCTTTATTTCAGTATTGTATTTTGTACCCACCTCATCGGCAGCACCTATCGATTCATAGAAATCGCCGCAGTGCAGGTAGCAAATCGAAAGATTTAGATACAACGGCACATTCTTCACGTCCAGCTCCTCCCATTCGGGATCGCTCGGTTTCTCACGCAATATCAAATGGTCCAATCGCGTCAGCGCTTCCTTATAGTTTTCAATGGCGGGTCGGTACTCCTTTTTCAGGTACAACTCGTTGCCCTGTTGCTTCAGGGTCTCGACGCTTTTCAGCTTGGCTTCTGGGTCCCTCGGCCTCGTAGTCCTCGGGCTGGTGGACCTGCAGGACCTGGAGGAGGTGGAAGATGAAGCCGAGTGGGGTCGGCTTCTTGAGGAGCTCATCCAGACATGGGTATCCGGTTCTAAAAAGAGGAATTTCGAAAAATATATACCTGATATAACAAGGGGACGTCTTTAGTGGCAATCTGGTTACCACGCTGGACCTTAGTCTATCTTCTGCAGATTTTTGCGCGGATTCCGAGTATGATAACAAAAACTGCGAAACGACGATACTAACAAAAGATGACAAAAAAGTCCAAAATGTCTCAATTTTGAGGATTTTTTGCTTTTTTCGCCTTTTAAAACTCCATAAAATTATTTGAATTTCGTCGTTTCGTATGCTTTGGAGCAGCGCAAACATGGCTTGGTCTCCTGTCGAAACTAAATTGTCAAGGGAAATATCTTTTCTACGTTTCTAAATTCTAAAGTATCTCGTAAAAAAAACATCCTTCAAAAGCTAAACATTATGATAAGTATTAATAAAAAAGTTATAGTTTTCGAAACTCACTCATCGAAACTTATATTTTTAATTTTCTGAAAACTTAGCCCTCCGCCATCGTCGCGGCGCACAGATGCGTACTGTGCGAATGTCCGTGGCCATGCTCCCTGGAATGCGCCAAAGCGCGCAGTTTTTTCGAGGTCCTGAACTTGAACAGCTCGCTGGCCTCGACGCCGAATTGGCTGATCTGAAAGGTATTTCTATTTGCCAGCGGTCCTGCAGCTTCTACTCACCTGATCAACGTTCATGTTCCTCAGAAGCGTCTCAAAAATGGCCAACTGGAATTTCTGCCCAAAAATCAGCTCTATCGGGAGGCCATAGCCTTGCATAGCTCTACAAATAGCCGTAAAAGCGTGAAAAAATAGCGCCGCAGGCAGCAAAATTTTTGAGAAAATAAATATCATAAGGGTCCCCCTTTATGAAATTTTCGGGCCCCTGCCGATTTCGGGGGGGTGGGGCCGGGCCCCGGGGCTTTACGCTACGTCCCTGAGCACACGCACAGCGCGAATGGAACTATAAGGGGGAAAGGGACGCGGGGCGGCAAAAATTGCGTAGTTTTTTTGGTGTAAGAATAAGCGATTTGCGCAAAAGGTACTTTCGCTTTTCGGGCGGGCAACTATTTTCCTGAGCCCATAAAAGGGTACAATTCGGATAAGCGGGGGGGGGATTTTAGGCGGGGGTAAACCAACTTTTTTTGTCGGCCCTGGTGGGGATAGGAATCAAATATAAAGTGTTTTCACATTGTTTTTAGCAAAATTTAAGCCTATTTGAATCGGAAAAACTTTTTAAAAAGTTAGAAAAACACTTGAAAAAGTGGAAAATTTGGTCATTTTTGGGCCGAAAAAATTGTTTTTTCGACCTAAAATTAGATTTTTTAATTAAGTTTTGCAAAGTTTTTATGTTTAGGAATAGCTATAAACAATTTAGAAACACTCTCACTATTTATATAAAAAATATAGTCTTGGGCGGAAAAAAGTTCGGTTTACCCCCCGCCTAAAATCCCCCCCCCCCCCGCTTATCCGAATTGTACCCATAAAAGCCTAAAAAACGTAATATTACGCATTTTGATCGCGCTTTTAGTAGAATTTAACTATATTTCCCGTGGAAAGAAAAGCGGTTACCTCCTTCTTTAAGCCTGCGGCGCTAGCTTCAATGGTTGGCTTTATTCCTTAGCCTGCGGCGCTAGCTTGTGGGGCTAACCTCCTTCCGAAGCCCGCGACGCTAGTTTCAGGGTCCGGCCTGAACCTTTAGCCTGGATTTTCAGCGGGATTCCTTGGCCTGTGGCGCATGCTAGTAGCTTCATTCGATAGGCTGCGACGCAGGTTTGAGTGACTAATTTGAGTCATAATAACGTCCCTACGCAGAAACCCACTCCGAAACGCACTTTCGAGCAAAAAGCAAAACAACGACGACATCCGAGGATCGAATCTCCAATGGTTAGATTAGCATGGCGAAGCGCTAACCACCACACCATGCGATGCTTGGCAGCACGCGCCAAACACCCCTTTATGGATCAAGGGGATTGCCCGGGGCAGGGGAAGTAAAAGCATCGAGAGGCAGATCCAAAGAGACGACCAAACTCGCGAGTGCAACTGGCAAGAATGTGCAAATTTGTAATTTTTAATTATGCAAATTAGGCTTCCCGGACCCCCAAAGATCAATAAAACCGGCTTTAACGTCGTAAACTTGTATTTTATCGGGATTCTGAAAGGGCCATCGGAAAGAGGAGGGTCGATTCCTCCGGGTGACGGAGAATTAGGACATTTTGGACACGGGAAGGCCCTCAAATCGAGCCTCGAAAGTGGCGGACACACACAAAGATACGCAGCAAATTATATAAGGTAGGATAGGATATGCCACAGTAGATTGGGGGGGGTGATAACTGAAAGGTCGGCCTGATAGTGTGGGGGAGCCAGCTCATCGAAAGGAAATGGGGGATATCTAGGAGAAATAAAGAGACGGGTGTACAGCTGCGAATAGACCCAACGTATCCTTACAGCAAACAAATATGCCAAGAAAAACCATAGATATAATTTTTGTTCATATAAAATTTGGGATGGTTGTAGCGCCTCGGTGTTGAGCGGAGAGTGTTGCCATGGCACCAGGGGATGGGGCGGCATTGTCCGCCGGCTTACTTCAGATTATCCGGCCATTCCGGGATGTAGTAACGGCGGATGGAACCTAAAATCATATTTTGACGAGAGAAAAGTGCCATTTTGCTTATTTTATTTATGTTTTAGACGAGCTATTTTTTCTTTTACACTATCGGGGGACGAACTTTTTCTCAGAATAATCTCATTTTTCCTGATATAGATAGGCATTGTTTCTACATAGTTTTGCTAATATTTTTCACGTAAACAACTACAAATTTTAAAAAATTTTAAAAATTTTTAATTGGTTTTTTTCAAGTACAACATCGAAAGACTAATCAGCAAATCCACTTCAAGTTTTTTTCCAAAAAACCAATTTAGTTTTATTG